>CAIGRS010076953.1:0-11710 GCA_903798395.1 Fraxinus floribunda | reverse complement strand
ATGTTCGGGATCGCTTTCTTCCAAGTGTCGACGAATTTCGAGTCTGCGGGTGTCTCTGCCACGACATCGGTGGAGAATAGGCGGCGCAACCTCATAGAAGCTCTGCTCAGGAGGAATCGTGAAGACTGTCTCAACATTTTCCCTCGTGATTTTCTGAATTTGGAGCCAGAGTTTTTGTGTGCAACGAAAGATTGGAGTTCATGGGGAAGTGGCAGATGAGAGAGAGAGAGAGAGATTGAAATTGGACTTTTGGAGTAAAAAGTATGGACCATCAAGAAAAATCCAGGCCCAGGTAAATAGTCTTTAGGCCCACAAGTTTTTTTTTTTGACCCTTTTTTGCTTCAATTATTATTATAAGTCAAAATTAATAATTAATTTGAACGAAACAATGAAACTCACAATTTTTATCAATTTTTTAATCACATATTTAATCGAATTTTATCAAATCTATTAAAAATCTGATTTTTTAAATTTTAACTAAGTCCTTGTTTGATACCTATTATTTTCAAAATACATTTTTCTCTATTTTATTTTCAACTACACATTTTTCAATAAAATAATATTACATGCAAATTTAAAATTTTTTCTTATTTTTTTTAACCACACATTCTCCAACAAATGAGACTCAAAACAGGCGCTAAATCTATTAAAAATATGATTTTTAACTATACTAAACAAGAATATCCTAGTACTAGCTAGTCTCAATATTAACACCCTCGATCTCGAAGATCAACTACTGAATGAGTTCGTACGGAGGCTACGACGAACATTACCAATGGATTCACCAACGAAATATATTTCTCATTGAAAACCAAAAGCATGTTTTGAAGGTGTTTACTCATGCAAATAAAGAAAGAATAATACAAATCTGCAACAAAATTCAAATCCTCAAAACAAAAAAATTTGAATTCTACAGCAGCAGATCAATGAAGTCAGTGACTGTTACTAGACAATGCTTCAAAAGAGACTGATGACGAGATACAGCAAGATTAACAACAGATGGCTGAGTGGACGGACTAAAGCACGGAGTTGAAGGTGACAAGAATTCATTCCCATGAAGGTTTCGTCTCTCTTGAAATATCGTCCTTGATCCACTTTTGAATCCGTTTGAGAACAAAGAAACTGTTAGTAAAAGAAATAATCAAGCGATGGTCTATTTATTTTATTCCAGCATAAGAGGATCCGAAAGAACAAGTGAATATCGAAAGCTTACTTCGAATGCTAAGAAGAGAGGGATAAATAACTTCCCCCTATCATTTGAGTTTGGCCCCTCAATCCACTTCCTGTCAACAAGAATGCCCTTGCTTCCATTCAAGGCAACATCCGTGATAATTTGGACCAAATTGGGGATCCAAGGCGTTCCAGTCGGAAGGATCTGCAATCCGGATTCAAAACTTAGGAATAAATGTGAGAGAAGTAAAAGTAAATAAGAAAACCGATAAACAAAATATTCAACAGAAACCAACCTTCTCATCGTGTTCGTTCTTGTTGCATCTCCCACTGTTCTAAGACAACAGGGATTGGAGAATCCTAGGAGCAGCAACAGACAGAGAGGAGAGAGATCCGCAGAGGTGCTGGAGAAGAGAATACATTTCTGGACCCCTTAAAATCAAAATTGACTGTGCAAATTTCCACAAGTATGGCACAAAGCAACACTTTAAGCTATTATCAGACTTTGCATAATCATAATCACTTTAAGAATAGCCACGATTAAAACCCTTTTGGTCACCAACTTGTTTGAGTTCCAAAATAGAAACGGATATAATTTTATTTTTATTTTTTTTACCAAATGAAAACTAGAATATAATATCTCTAATACATGTGCTTTTATCAAAAAAAAATTTACCATATGTAATACTACTAAGCAGTGGGAATTATGCACAGAGACAAGGTTTTCCCTGCATAAATACATATAAGAATTTTATCAGAAGGAATTACAAAGGACAATAAGACATCTCATCTCTGAGCACGAATCAGTATTGAAGCATCAGATATACAATTCTCAAAAAGAAATTCTCTATTTTCCTTGTCCTAAGCTTTTAACCAGAATAATTGGTGATTTTATGGGTTCTTCCCGAGCTTCCCTAGTGCTTGTGAAGAACTGTCAGACAGAAGTAGCAGGTTTCTGCAGATGTGGTAATGGCAGAGGATATGATTCCAAAGAAGAGTGGGATACCCGGCGACAAAGTGATGATGGTTGCCGTCAGAAGTGTGTTGCCAATGAGAGTTCAGATCTATATGCATGCTGATGATTGGCTTATTGTCTGTCTTTTGACGGGGGACTTTCATCTTTTACTCAAATATTGAAAATTTGACACAGTGTTATCTGTTAATACAGGATTAGAAAACTTTTCTGTCCATATAGTAGTTTAACAAACAAGCTCATTCAGCAGAAGAGGGTCTCCATTTCTTTTCCAAAGAGACCTGAGAAGTGCATGGATATCTAAATATTTTGTATAAGCTCACAAACAAATCCTGTCTTCAAAGTCTTAGATAGAACAACTACCTTTCCAAGTTGATACTAGTTCATTTTTCGCAATTGACATCTTTAAATTTAAATATATCAATTGCCGCCTATTCAGGCATTCTAGAAATGTTTGCCAAAGTTTTTATCTTGAAATCCCATAGTGAAACCTCAACAGTGGATGCTTCGAAACTACTTATTATGGATAAACTCAAGCCATTAAAATAAAAATAAAAAAATGAATTGCATATTTTGCATCCAGCTACTTTCATCAATACTCTGAAAGATTGATTTGCCTTCAAAGAGACTCTGATCTTTTGGAGAAGAACTCTTCATAATTCAATCCATCTGGAGGTGAGGACTGAGCATGTGTAAGGGCTATGATTCCTTTACGCCATATTTCTTTGCCGAAACTATCAGTTATACCTTTCACAACCTGCTTATCCAAATTATCTACTATATACAGATCCAAACGATCCACATAGAGCAGAACATCTATCGTCTTGTTCAAAAGGAACCTGATCAGACAACAACAGGAAAATTCATCGCCATGAACAACGATTTGGACTCAGAAAAACACAATCATAATATGTGAAACTAAAACAATTTGATGGGAGCTAGTGATTGACACAAACCTTTTTATGGTCTCAAGCACCTGGTCACTAAAAAAGTATGAATAAGTTTTTAAACTATTAAGTGCATAATTATTTTATGGGAAAATACGTAATTGAAAATAAGTTTAGAAAAAATATATTCTTCAAAAAATGGGGTCCAAGTAAAGATTAAAATTCGATTTTTAATAGTTGATGAAATTTATGATCAAAACTAATTGTTGACTTTGTCTTGAGATTAAAATCATTATATCATTTCTCTTTCTATATATATTAATAAAAAAATTGAAGAAAAAAATACTTAATTCTTTTATCTTTTTTTTTTTTCCATTTCTAAGATAATATCTAGATTGTTTTCAACTAGAATTGCAGGGAGGTTCTCTTTCAATCATGTGTCGTTCTCCTAGTTGTTAAGGGATGGCCATTTAACTATTTTCCACGTATTATTTGGTAGGACTCATAATTTATTACCCATTTATTATACATTGTATAGAATCCAGAGCATATCGTTTAATTTTCCAAATCAATTCGTTCTTCTTGATCACTCCCTCGAGTAAACAATCAAAAGCAAAGAACTCAGCATTTATGCAAATCACAGTGTACAAATAAATTTATCGACGCGAATACTTTAAACACGAATATAAATGCCACAACCTGACCGAAGGTCATTGCCACTCGTGTGTGAGCCACAAGGAAACACATCTACAACACGAAATGATCACACGTTTAGTTTAACCACACCCCAAATGCAAATTAGCAGTTCCGAAACACTAAAATGAAAGTGAACATCCCCTTTTCGAAGGGTTATGCAAACAAAGGCAACATGCAGGCAAACTAATTAGTTGAATGCTACACAATTCCACGTAGTTATGCAGCGAGGATGCACCCGTCCGGAAACATTTGTAAAACCTCTTAAGGACAATGAGGCAGGCACAGAACCTTCAGTTAGACCACACATGGACGAGGCCAAGTCTATTTCCGGTGTAGATCTCATTGCGCTCTTCATCATAGAAGAGAGCTGTGATGTCCTCCAGAGCTTCTGCCACGGTGTTCCTAATTCTAGAAGCCTGAATAAACTTCTTGGAGTTGCAACTTCTGCCACCACAATTTGCACTGCAACTGCAACCATCAACAGGAAGACGATTGCTTGCTTTTATTTTTGCGAGACACTTCCCTGTCAAGATATTGCTGATATTGATAGAACCCGCTGCACCAGTGTCCACACCATTAATATTTTCCACCGGATCATATTAAAGACTAAATCAATGGAAACAACTAGAAAAGAAAATGTATGTTCCATCTCAATCTTAATCACAATTCAATAGATTTAATTCAGCTTAATGGACAGCTTCTAATGGATGCTTATTAACCTTTTAAAAATAAAGAATCTTCTTCAAAGTATCTATGATCATCGAAAACATACCATTTCCTTCTGATAAGGGATCATCAGAGTCAGCTTTGCAATAAGAAATGATAAGGTCCTGATCACTCGTTATGTAAATGTTGTTGGTATTGCAATCAGGATGCCATAACAGGTGATCCTCAAATGAAGTCACAAGCTCCCCACGGAAGTTCCAAACAGCTACCGTTCGGTTTCTAAATGTCAGGAATAACTGGTTCTCGTACAAAAATATAAATGCAGATGGAGTCATGAACTCTGTTCTGCTAACTTCTGTTAACTCAGAATTGCGGACCTGCATCAATTACAAGTCAGATTTTATTGGATGTTTATATTTAAGTAACAGAACGCGTGGGACTTACATCAAGAATCTGGAGGTTCTCATTCTCTTGCTTGACTAGTAGCTTTTCGTTGAACTGCTCAATGAAATCCACCTTCTTGTTTCGGTGAAGTAGATGGTTGAAAGATTTAAGAACAGTTCCATCCTCAATTGAAAGAATCTTTAGAGGAACATGACCGCTAGCCTTGGTAAATATTAGTAACATGATTCCTGGACTGTTTTCCAAAGGTCATGTAAGAAAAGCAGCTTAAGCAAATATGACATTAACATTACTCACTCCAACATCAAACTTTTATTGGTGAAAGAACAAATATATTGAAGTTTCAGACATACAAATTAATAATATAAGCTTCTTTTTTTTTTTCCCAACTGTCCACGGATCTCAGATACCAAATGACACTCGGTATAATGCTCTAGTGACTAGTAGCCAGCTGTGACATGATGACATTACTCAACCATAGCTTCAGACACCAGCTTCACATGTTAGCAGAAGCAACACTTCACACAGTGCTTGTGTGCCTCTGCTAACCATTAACAGCCAGATTGAAATTTTGACCACTACCATTGGAAAACAACATAATACACCATGTTCAGACAAGCTAACAATGCACGAACTTTTGAAAACATGCAAACCTCATGAAATATGAATTTACATTTTATTGGCATGAGAACAGACCCACTCAGCAATTAGTTTACGACATCATAATAAATAAATGTGAACTTCAATTATCTAAATAAGTGATAATCTTCTGAGTTCTTTTCGCCATAAATGTAAAACTAGGCAATCTATACCCTTGGCACACTTTTCCCTTCATAAATCAACCGAAAAATTACTCAGGTCATTGAGAGAAGAGACTTAGGAAAGTTATCCATGCTATGTATATATCAAAACAGCACTAACTTTTTAGACAAAAGAAACAAACTATTACAATTTGAAATTGTAAAGGTTGAATCATACTTAGACCACCAATTGAACGCATTCAAAATGTCTTTCTATCAGATGTATAAATTGAAGCCAGCACGTATGGAATGAACATTGATATAAAATTTACCTGATCTTAATCTCTTGAACATTTTTATCCGAGATGGAGTACAGCATCGTATAATTTTTCAAGTCAAACACCTTGTATATGCTGACACAAGAAGAAGACATACATATTTTAACAAACTGCAGCATTCTTGTGACAACACGGCGTGGGTTTTAAAGATTTACCTATCTTGTGCAGAATAAGTAAGAACCTTCCCATTTACATCATCAAACTCAACAAAACCTGGCCATTTCAGTGATTCTGACTCGAAGAGAGGAAAACCAGCATCTGGTTTGCCCCTTCTTATGTATCTGAAATAGTAAGCAACATGCATAAGTAAAATAGTGCAAAGGATGAAAAGAAATCATTTACAAATGATGCAAAAATCATACTCAATCCTCGTGGTTCTGCATTTCAAGGAACTAAAATTATCTGAAGCATAAACTGAAACGGTGATGAGTGAATCGTTATTTTTATTGTAGAATAAGCTCCTAATTACTTCATCATGACTGACATTCAAAAAGCATATCCTCTGATTAGTCTCTGCATCCAAGAAATACACAAGTCCCATTCAATGCCAAGATCTTAAAAGAAAATATTGATGAAATTTTTTGAAAAGGTATTCCTTTTTTCCTTTAAAAGCATGCACCTCGGCTAAATGCTGCGCAAACACCAGATTGAGCAAGAGCAAAGACAATATCATGGGCAGCAACTATTTCAATAATTTGTGACCTCTTTGTGAGAAATGGCAACACCATGGAACAATGTCCCTTGGGATCATGAGTATCATATTCCTCCTGAATCCAATATATTTACAATGAGATCATTAAGAAAAAGAATTAGAAAATAACGAGAATGCACTTCAAACTCACATTATACTATAAATTACTACTAAAATCTAACGATTATTGTAAAGATATTTTGCATGCCAGATGACTACGCCAAGCAAAAAACTGGAAGAGATGGCTAGTGCCAAGCCATCATAATCAAAAAATCAAAACATATCTCTACACCTTCACACGACATTCCAAGTAATTAGACTGACTATTCAAACAGCCATTTACAGTATCCCCAAAGGGTAATAACTATCTATCTCCAATGGTGATGATCGTCATGTTATGTAGCATTAAAAGATAAGGATGATAAATGAGTCACACATCCAAACATTTAATTGGACTTGCCATTTCATGCCACATAACCTGTGTGGCAGGTGAAGATTACCCATCAGAACATATAGCATTACTCATGCTCAAATATCTGGAAATTAATTTGGGAAGTTATTAATCGTTTACGCCAGTAAGTGAGAGGAAATTACTGGGGAAAGGAGGTCAAACTTCAACTTTTCACTCAAAGCCGAGTATACATTTAAATATTTTTAACAAACAACATATATAAAGAGAAAAAAAAGAGAGAGGGCAATTGAAGTGTGGAATACATGCAACATTCGATGTCACTATCCTGGTTGCTGTATCAGGCGCCATCTTATCCTGTATATCCAAGATTATCATTATAACAGTTTCCTTTATCAACTAACTTCATTATACAAAAAATTTCATCTCCTCTGTAAAACATTTCAGCAGGTTTGCATTGATGTGTACAAAGCTTAAAAGGAGCGCATGTACGATAATTAACAATTAAAACTCTAGGTGTGAATTTAACCTGTCTGGGTGCGATTTTGATGAGAAAAATCGATTCTTTTGGGGATATGTGGAGCCCTTTCCAATTAATTAAGTTTTTTAAAAGACAATTTATGACAATATCATCCCATCAATTCATTTGTCTTTTTCTCCAATGACCATTTCGCCCTTTGTTGAATTATAAAGGTACAAACAAGTTTTTCAAGGCGAGGGTGCATTTGGTAATTGGTTATTGTGTGTATGGTTTGTCAAAATCTGCAATGGGCAGATTCTTTTTGAACAAATATCTTATTATAAGGGTGTGTTTGAGTCACATTATTTTGGAAGAATATATTCTAGAATGGTAGATTGATGGAGAATGTGTGGTTGAAAAAGAAGGAAAAGTTATTGATGTGATGGAAACTATTATTTTATTGAAAAATGTGGGATTGAAAATGAGTAGAAGAATGAAAATGAAAATCTTAATGTGTACCAAACAGGGGCTAAATCACTGTCTTAAAAGTATCCGATTTTGATAATTAGCTGGTTTTTATTGAAACCATACACGGGATTAAAAAGTAATGGCATAAGGAATAGCCAAAAACTTTAACAAGAAGTATAACAAAACGGCAAGTTCATTAACTGAGGATTCCAAAACAACTCTAATTTCAACTTCGATAATTCAAAACTAATGTGTCAAATGGGCAATCTCCCGCTGACGTTCATCAAGACCAGAGACCAATTGACAAGTGTTTTAGAGGTCATATCCACACTCCCAAAAAGAATGATAATACCACATCTCCCCCTTTTGCATGCAAAAATATGCTTGCATAGTGGATAACCATTTAATTAATGATAAAATCAAAATTACCCAGCTTTTTGGATAAATCTATTCTCAGGACATTTTCATATTTTCTGAAAGAAATTTCTTCATTTCATTCCTCTTTGACCAAGATCATAAACATTAACTAATACATTTCTGTTATTTCATGTCTGATATTCAGATCTACATAAATGTATTAATAGCACAAGTAAAATTCAACTAATTAAACATGAGAAAAGCACAAATCTCCATCTAAATTGTTCTCAGAAATCCATAAAAATAATAATAATAATAATAATAAGCACAGAAACCCTAAATTTCCAGTAAGGCAAAATTTAACATGAAAAAATTCGTCTAATTTCTGGAAGATCAGTTTAACAATCTAAGTACATAAAAAATACAACATGAAAACTTAAACTTTAAAAATACATTTCTTCACCAAACTAACCTGCAAAAGGATGTTGCGGAACCGTTCCTGAGCGTTGCTCATGCTGAAAGCACGGTCACGCTTAGAGCAAATCTCTCGCCTTTGGAGCTTCTTCACGCTGTTCACAAACCCATCTAAGCCCCCACGGGGCCGTTTCTTCGCCACCACACGTCGCCCACAACACGGCCTAGGACTCACCGTTATTCTCCTACCATCCATCTCAAAAGACAACGTCGATACAAACCTTTACAACAAGTCAAAACCCTAAAATTCTTACACAGATACAAAACATACACATAGATACATGAACATCTACCAAATTATGTATCACAATGTATGTATCAAACGGAATCAATCGAGGGTTTAGTTCTTTTTTTTATGTGAAGAAACCCCAAATCTCAGGACCCAGTAAAAAAAAATTAGGGGTTTACTCGCCTAAGGCCCAGAGATAGATTTCACATCAAATTCAGTTTTCCAACTGGGATTTCGAATTCTCTGTGTATGTAGTTATACAGGCATGCATAAATAAATATATGTACAGGCAAATTCTCCTCTCTCTGTTTTGCAGAAGTGAAGCTTTGTTCCGAGAGAGAGAGAGAGGAGTACGGCGTGGAGATATTGTATGCCGGATTTAAATTGGTTTCACGTCCGACCAGAATTCAAAATGGGATAGAGATATTTGTACATTATTATATAAAAAAAAAATCTATCGAATTGTTTATCCCGATCTCCACCCCTTTGCGAGTAGATTAGGAAAATTATTCGATACGTGTAGCATAATCTATTATTCAAAATGACTGTATCTCATATCCGGATCTGACCGACGATGCTATTTATTTTTCTTTTTTGCTAAATTAATCTTAAAATAAATATTTTGGCCTTTTCTTTTGTATTTTTCCCTTTTTGTTACGTATTTATGTGTTGAACTTTGAGTTGATCGTGTTTCAATAATAGCTTTTGAACCCCAAAACTTCCAACTAATACATGGATAATTGTATCGTAATAAAGGGGATGCTATCATATAGAGCTCGTTCCTGAATAAGGAGATTGAAGCACATGAATATAAGTTATGCCTCAAAGCGAAAGAATATATATATTGATAATAATTAAAAAAAGATTTTACTACTTGTACATCAAAATTGTACATAAGCATTTACTGAAAATGATGTCGGATGAGAAGATTGGATGAAAAAGTTGATTATAATTTAAATTAATAAATAATAGTGCGTCATATGGCATTATTCGATCTCTTATGTAAATCTTAATGTATATGTAGCAAGATCTATCTGAAAAATACTTAATGAAATAGGAGATGGAACGGCGGTTGAATAGTTAGGACATTACATTTTTAGAGATAAAGAAGGGCATGAACTTGAACATGTATATACGTATGGCTAAGTGAAGTAAGGAGCCTAATAGAAATGATGAATAATAGTTGACGAGGAACTCTCAAATCTCTATATTTTCGTTACGTTTCTTCGTGTGATTAATATGTTTTAGAAAATAGCGACTGTAAAAAGTATTATTCGCAAGTTCTAGCACAACTCTTCAAAAAAAAATCATAAAATGAATAACAATTTGTAGAGCTCAACAAAACATGTACTCAGCAAACAAAAAGTAAAAAGCAATAACAGTGTTTTTGTTTTTACTAGTACTTTGTTAATTAGAAAGACTCGTCCACCTTCTAATACAAAGGAATTGAAAAATATTAAGCCCTTATTTGAGTCTCATTCTTTAAAATTTATTTTTAATCACACTTTATTTCAATAAAATAATTTTACACATAAATTCAAATAAAAAATTATTCACTATTTGATACACATTAAAATTTTCATTTTCATTCTTATGCTCATTTTCAACCACACATTCTTCAATAAAATTATATTTTTTTATCATATCAATGACTTTTTCCTTCTTTTTCGACATCACATTCTCCATCAATCTACTATTTTAGGTTGCATTTTTCCAAAATAATGTGGTCCAAACACTTACTTTATAATACCCATTTTTAAAAAATAATTATTTCTTACAAAAGCTATTTTTAAAAAAATTAGGCTCAAACAAGGGCTAAAAGTCAAATCACGTGAGAGAGATCAGTGACATAAGGACCAAATTTTCTATCCTTCAATTTGTTGAAATTTGTCCTGCAATATTTGGTTCCACAGTTCTGCTAGCCTTTACCAATCGACGCTAATTTGGATAGAACGAAGCCTTTTCCTTTTGTTGAAATATGAAGAATGCAAAAGGTAATCGCCAAAAATGAAGAATTATATCAGCTGAGCAACAGAGTTGATGGAGTGATGAAGTATTTGGGCTGACTTGAAGTGTTNCTTTTCCTTTTGTTGAAATATGAAGAATGCAAAAGGTAATCGCCAAAAATGAAGAATTATATCAGCTGAGCAACAGAGTTGATGGAGTGATGGAGTATTTGGGTTGACTTGAAGTGTTGTTGCAGCCTAGTTTGTGAAGCCCAGTTAGTTTTATTTTATATAGCCCGTTTAGAGAATAAAGTGTAAAACGTGTATTGCTCTTGTGTTTGTTTTGTTGCTCACGTTTTTCCTATTTTTGTTTGGTACTCTTACTGTTGGTAGTACTGAACCTTTCTCCATCTATATATGATGGAGATCATCTTGTGTTTCAATTAATCAATATCATTAATTCTATAAAATTGTTTTACATTTTTTGCTTTGTTCATGGTATCAAAGCACGCGGTTCGAAGCTTTGAGTAATTTTTCCTGAAATCTATATGGCAGCACTCGAGGTTCCACCTCAATTTAAATCTGAAGATGATGAAGTTACAGAAAGGCAAATCGCAGAGAAGGCATATTCTAATGGAGATCCATTAGATTTACAGAGCTCAGATCATCCGAGAATGCAATTTGTTACTTCACATTTAACAGGTCAAAATTATCTTAGCTGGAGTAGATCTATTAAGATAGCCTTGGGGGCAAAATTGAAATTGGGTTTTATTGATGGAAATTGTGGAAAACCAGTAGAGAATT
>CAIGRS010076948.1:0-18818 GCA_903798395.1 Fraxinus floribunda | reverse complement strand
TTTAAGAGCATGTTTGGTTAAGCTTAAAAATAATTTATTTACAAGCTGCTTTTAAACTTGCCTGAGCATGCCATGCGCCTGACAAAAAAAATTACTTAGAAGGTAAATTTTAAGATTAGCCAAATATGTACTCTTTAAGTTTACTATTTTCTCCGCCTTTTGCGGATGTCCATTTCATAATTACATTCTTCCAAACCATGTGGTGTATAATAATTTTCATAATATATACCCCACTTCATCCAATTAAAGAATCAAACAAATTATGACTTCGGGGACCAAATGATGGCAGATTTTATGAGGATTATGGAATTATAGAATCACAAATCATGATTGATGAAGTGGGTTCTGTTCGTGGGGCATGTTTGGATATTATTATAATTAGGAGATGCCCCAAAAATCTGGTCAATAGTTATTACTTAGCAAAATTTCCAAAGTAAAGTTGATCTTTAAGAAGCGTCATAATGACCGATAACAGAACTATAACTAGAGGTGTCAAAAGGATCGAAAAGACCAGTAGCCAGCCAGCGAATGGTACGCCCACCCCTGCAGCAGGATTGAATCAAGCTTGGTGGTAGCGACAGGTTAAGATGTTAGAAAGAGTAGATCTTATTTAAGATCAGATCGACTCACACGTGGGCATGGTCGCTCCAACAGTGAGACCGTGTCAGATTTGGCTGTAGCGTGGCTCGTGACTCGTAAAATTGTAAGAAGAATTGTAAAAGCCCAATCCCAACACGGCAGTGCCAGGCTAAACTTTTCAGGCCAGGCAAGCCTGAAGATTTTACCATGCTTGGATACCGGCAGCTCCAAAATGGTCGACACTTACAGCCACCATCCAGAAGGGATGGGGTCTTACCATAATACATTTCTAGGTTCTCAGTATTCCCCCAGTTAAGTCCAGGGTATCATTAAGGTCTCCCAAGTCACAGCTGAATCCTGAATTTTGGAACAGTGAACATTCAATGACTTTCAACAAAAATCAATACAAAATTTAGTAAACACGATATTTTCCAAAAAAAAAACAAAAAACAAAAAACAAAATAAAATTGTCAATGTCTGTGTGAATGCTTTCCGCTGCTACGATAGGTCTCGCCCTTCTCTCTGTTCCTTCTCTGAATAATCCTAAAAGCAAAGGAAATGACTCCAATGGCAGCCATAGGATAAAATGATCGGTATGGCGCCAAGGCCAAGGATGTAAGATAGGTAAAATATCCAGCAACAAGATATGCAAAGCTTAGACGTACTTTCCAGGAGGGGATGCCTGGAATGGGAAACAGAAAGAAATTGAACTCGGGCTTCAAATCACAGATACCATGCAGAATGACACCAGTGCAAAGTAGAGAATCCCAGAACCATGGAAAACTTTGACCAATACTGATCCTCTGCAAGCACGACGTACTCAGTTAGTGCCAGCAGTAAACAAGAATACTATCGACAAATAATTTTATCGTGGAAATTCAAGGAAACATATCAATGTATTCTGAAAGTGATCCACATTCCACAGTTCAATCTTTTTGTCTTGACGAAAATGAAAACACAACTTAAGGATGAACTAAATCGGTATTATTGCTATTCATGAAAACGAACAGAGGAAGAACAGTGGATATAATTAAGTAGGCCAACTGCAAAAGGACAATTTTGAGGGGTAAAAAGCATGGCTATTAGTTTTTTTGTGGTTGAAAGATGCCAGATTAACAAAATTTCGATGCTAGCTTGAAGGAACTCAAAATAATGATCAATTTTTGTATTTAAAAAATATTAACAACAAAGACACCATTGTAAAAGTTGTAACATCACAAAGTGGTGTCATTCTAAAGTATTTTTACATTACTCTAGTTCTCATATTTTTGGAGAGAGAGAGAGACATCTGCAACTTCGAGTATTTCAACATACTCTCTAGGATCAAGTGGTTTAAGCATCACATATTGATTCTTCAGAATGTTAAACTGGAGTCCATTAAACATTCAGAATATATTTGATACGCAAAATTTGGATAGGATTGAATAGTGTAACGAACAAGATTTTAATTTCTTTTTCGTACTCTACAACGAAAAGAGTACTATCCAACTCACCTCAACACAGTATTTAGGTTTCATATAAAAAGGTGAATACAGTACAAATTTAGCATTCTCAGATAAAAAGAACACAACACATCGCCCATACCTGAAGCCAGGCGAGAAGCGAAGGGACAAACATTAGTGTTGCAAGCAGATGTAACACAAGCAACCCATGCCGGTAGTGGAAGATCTCCAATTGTGTCTCGCCATAGCTTCCCGGAGATTCTGGGCTACTAGTGGATTTATCATCCATATTAAAGAGCTCATCATCATACTCGGGATTAAATTGAACAGAACCCCGAAGACCTCCATTTTCAGATTCAAATAGCTCCTTACTTTGGATGTGACTGCGAAATGAAGCCATAAAAAAACTGTTTTGCAAAAACAACAAATTGAATCTTAGATCATATTACTCGTCACTGAATAAATGCTAAAACAATCACAAGCATGTGAAAAATGCATGTAGGAAAAGAAATAATACTTCAAATGATTAGATAAGACATAGGCACAAAAATGAGTTAGACTACATATGTTTTCTGCACTCAAAAAATGTATCCATCCAACAACCAAAAGTGCATGTCACAGCCTTGAAATTTCAATCTGGATGTCTTTGCACAGTTATTTCTCTAGAGAATGCGGACGAGGGAGGGTCACAATTACCAACTACGGACTTACACATCATCCATAAGTGACCATACTCCAACTTCTCTTTGTCCGACAAGGGAAGGGCAATTTTCTATACCACAGAAGGTTCCCAAACTCCTGGTTGGATGCAATTGAACCAAAGAAAGAGCTCTCAACTATTAACTTTTAAGCAGACCAGATTAAGAGGAAAAATAAATAGATTCTAGTCCCCCCAACCCCTGAAAAAAATGCATTATAAGGGTTGTATTCCAATTCTCTTTACCTCTTGATGTGGTTACATATATATTACTACTACTTGCACCAATAATCTGATTAAAGAAGTTACATCTTGAAGACCTGGAGATAACCAAACTGAATGATAAAGCCTTAATTTTGTGTAGTCTAACTCACATTCAAGTCCACTGAAGGCAACACCAAGGATACTCTGACCTATTCACTTATCAAATTTATTAAGAAGAAAAAGAACTATAGCCAATAGAAAACTCATCAGAAGTAATATTTGGTCTTATTAGCATCGAAACCGCAAATATGATAACCTGGAACCTCATTAAAAGGATATCAAAACAAATTTTAGGACAGTTCAATAACATGAAAAGATAATGGGGACTACAACTATTGTTAGTCACAGAAATTAAGGTATCGAGGCGCCAACCAAAAATGTCAGACCATTAAAACTTTTTAAATAACTCGGTTGTTACATTAACAGGGTGCATGGCATAATCTTCACCATAGCATAGTTACCAATGACAATGCATTCAATAAAGTGGTATACCTAGAAAGAGCGTTGTGACAGCTTATAGCATGAGATAGGAGCAATGCAAAGAGACCCAGAGCAGGATGCACAAAACACACCAGTGTAATAGAAATTAATGCTGTAATAAGCAGTGAATTGGCTTTCAGAATCCTTGCCACCTGCTTCATGAAAGATGAGACAAGAAATAACATTAACGAAGAACTTTAAATCTCGCAAGGAATATGGAAGAGCGGAACCTCCTTGTGAAAGGAGTTGAAAGTATTTACATTAATTACCAGAAAAGTAGGAATGTATGTTTACTTGCTTTCACTATATTGATAAACCTAGAAACATAACCAAATGAACCTCCAACTATGATTCTCTACAATTAGTTGTCTTCATCGTGAGTTCTTCATCGTGAGTACAAGATTACCTTGTTAGATGATAGGGTGGAGGAGAGATTGATAAACCGTTGAAGGAAGGAAAAACTGAAATTCCCTTCCCATGCTTGCCACCTACAAATATAATCTTGTTTTAACACTGTACAGAACATCAATATTACTCTCAAAGTGTGACTATTAAGTGGTTTACACTACACCAAATTTTACGAAAGAGAGGAGGGAGGGACAACTAACCTTTTCTTAATGAAAAAATGGGCTGATGCAACTATATAGAAAACCAATTGGGAAATTGCTATGATCATAATCACAGCCCCGTTTGCAAACACATAGCATAGTATTGAGACAACAAGGAAGCTTATCGTCGGAGGAACTTGTTGAGAGAATAGGCAGGAAAAGAGTAAAGCAAAAAATACAGGCATTACGGCGAGGAATAAAAATGGCACTGGTATTATCAAATTTGATTCAACAGCTGACAGCAACGATGGTATAGGCAGATCAACTTCCCAACTGCGAGCTTGCCGCATAAGAGCAAAAAACACAACAGCAACAGAAAGACCGCTGATCTGCATGACATTAGCCCCCATAAAAGCAAAACTGATAAGAACTTCTCAAATACATGAAATAAGAAGCCTAACTACCTATCATAAGCTACAAGCTACGACAAATTCATATGCATGGGATGGGAAATAGATGCAATATGAAACCACGAAGTACACATGCACAACTACTCTTCTCTTGGCAAAGAAGGAAAACTTTGGCATAAAACATCCATAGGTATATCAAATTTCATCATAATGAGTCATCAAATATTGCAGCAGATAAAGTTAAGCATTCAATCTAATATGATTTTATTCATCGTATTGGGCCTCCCTTGAGATTCAAGGAACAATATTGCTCTGTCAAATATGTCTTCATGCATATTGTATTCTTTTCAAAGAAAATAAAAATATAAGGTAGTTGTTTCCCTTTCTCTAAAAAAATAACAAAGAAATTAAGAGCCCGTTCGTAGAGATTAAAATCCAATTAAAATTGAAAATATAGCCGTTATTAGGTCGCACTCGTCTAATAAAAATCAACAATAACGATTAATTTTTCAATTTTAATCCGATTTTAATCTCTACCGAACGGGCTCTAATTAGCAGAAATTCAATTCCTGTTCTTGTAAGTCCCATGAAATTGGTGGACGATCGAGATTTTATCATAGTTCTTGGAAACTCGAATCAAAAGAAAAAAATTACTAAACCTGCTCAATCATCATGGAGTATTTTTCAAAATTAACTTATTCCAGGTAAAACATAGATACTAACGAAAAAATAAATGCATTTTTCTGTAGAGCTGATATATTTGACTAAAATGGTAGTACAAAGAGCTCAAGAAAATGAACTGAATTCTAGAAAGCCATGGTGTCGAATTATGAATTCACCTGAGAAAAATATAAAAGCAAAAATCTACCAGCAGAGGCAGTGATAGAAACCCCAATGCTAGTTTTGTACGAGCAATGTGGATCCACCTGCAGAGTATACAACATTAAAGGAATCTAATATTTAGCAGTGCATGAACAATACCAACAAAATGACCAAATTTTCACGTCACCAAGCGTGGTGGGAAGAAAAGAAATCATTTTACTTCTAATCTGAGAAACTAATACCAATAACAAAACAGTTGTGCTCTCAGAGTCTTGAGTGGAAGTCCAAAGTGCTGGAAATGAATCAACAGTGATTGTTTCAGAATGCAAGTTCGGATATATATGGAGACCAGATGTAGCATCCCATGCAAGTGCTACGGGTGGGAAACAGCGGAGCCTACAAAGTCCTGCAACCCAAGGGAATTAATTAATGGTAGAGATCAAAAGTTATCAAGTGTATTAAATGGATTGCACAAGAATAAATACACGATTAGGTATCTTCGCAAACCCCCCAAAACACAGAAATAATATAAATTACAAAATGTCCAAGAATGCAACCAGAGTTTATCTACGCAAAAGAAAAAATGGGTTTTACTCTCCATAAGTTTGAATTACTTGACCTCAATGAAATCCAGACTTTGTAATTTCTTATGAGACACCATTAAGTGCTTACAAGAGACTTGATTTCTTTTAATTGCAGATGATGTAAGTTCTTCACCAGCTTTCTTATTAAGCAAGGAAGCTTCATTATGTGAAGAATTTCTTGACAAGGAACCATCCTTATTTTGGGATGCTAAGACCAAGAGACTTGTAAATAAATTGGAACCCCTTGGATGATGTATACATGTCCTTTCACATTCCAATACAACACATGAATAAAAAATGACAGATACGCAACAGACAGGACATTCAGTGGCTTTTGAAGCAAATATTTTCTTAAACAATTAGAGAGGGAGGGAAACTGTACAAGTACAATGATGCATGCTTGCCGTGTCACATATTATTCATTACATCGTGACCTTTTGGATCAATTTGACCACTTGTAATACAATTGATCTTACTCTATTATAAAAACTGAAATTCAAAAATTAGTTAGTTACACATTAAACTACATACTAACTTTCAAGTGTTATTTCTTATTACTAAGCTCCTGTTCGGTTGAGCTAAAAATCAGACCTTTAGTAGATTTTGATAAAAGTTGAAGAGAAGTGCGGTTGAAAAAATGATAAATGTAGTGGGTTCTATAAAATGTGTGGTTGAAATGATTTTAAGGAAAAATGAGTTTTAGAAAATAAGGGCCAAACACCGGCTAAATATATTCCATATTGATTTTACTAAAAAGATAGTAAAAAGGAACAGAAAGTCAACCTCCGTTTAGAAAACAATAAATGGAGAAGTAAGCGATTGGAAGAGCATAAAGATATAGAACACAGAAATTATGAGAGAATTATCAAACTCGAAAGAGAGAAAATTAGAAAAATTCTTACTACTTGTTTCCGTGTCTCCTGGCTCTTCAATGGGAAATTCTGACTCCTTAATTCCACAACCTGTTGTTCTAAGAGATAACAACACAGGTAGAAGGCCTAAGCTAACAGAGAATGTGAGGTTAAATGCAAGAGGATGATCCTCCTTCAAATTGATTTCCTGTAAAAATCAAGTCACATAGCAATCAGCGATCAGCAGCCATGATTAAGTGTTTGAACTTAATTTTCTTGCAATCTTCTATCAAATAAGCTGTATTTTGAAGATATTAACCTTTTGTGAATACATAGAATGAATCAGAGACTGAGAAGAAAACACTTTCTCGCCTTCCCTTGGATCAAAAAATTGTCCAACTCCCATAGAAGTGGCTGGTGGAGGTCTACCTGAAATGGTCTGAGCATAGAGCACATAAAAAGTTGGTTAACATTATAAATCATCCAGTGATCATGCTTATCATACTTGAAATGAGAGCAGCACATATAACTGATTACAGTGAGCTTCTCTTTTGAGTTCTATCTGCTTCGCCTAGCATTATCATGACGAGAAAAAGACGATGGCCTGTAACATTAATTTCTTCCATATCCATTTTAAAAGAATGTAGTAGATGTACTTAGTGTAGCAAATAGGTTTTCTTTATTGACTTGATATGTATCAGGACAAAAAACTCCTTGAAAGATGTTCGAACACCGAAAAACTGGAACAGTTTGTACAAAAATTTGTGCTAACATATTACAGCACTCTCACTGAAAAATCAATTTGAATTAAGATACTGCACCCTAACATGCACTCAAAATATCCAAAACCCCTGCAGGAACTTTCAACATACTGAGCGATCTATAGATATCCTTTTCAAAATGCACATTAGAAATCTTATTTTAACGACTCATCCAACTTAGTTATGAAGCACATTTCCAATTTTTTTCTGATAGAAACTTCTTGAGATGTGTTACTCGACAAACTAAGAAATCGCAAAAGAATCTCAATAAATAACATATATCAGGAACAGGAGGTAAAGATATTCTAACTGAGCTTTGATGTCATGTTACCGGGCGAGGTGCAACTGAGATTGACAGAAATCTGAACCCATGCATATTCTGAGGATCCAACCAAAGTACAGCAGATGGAGGTGCCTGCTCAGTCTGACTACCTGGCTCAACCTTAAATAAATAACACGTTAAGAAACGCACATATTTTTAAATCAGCACTTAACAAGGATCGGGAAATAACATGAGTTTATAATGCATATACCTGCCTTGGAGCTGGGCCAGATGGAATATGCACCATCTTTGATGTGACTTCGATAACCCGTTTATTCGTTGAAAACTCCAAGGTTGAATTTCTCTTCTCTGGCCAGAGATGCAGTCGCACACCGGAACATGGAGGAAGATTTGTAACAAAAACAAAGTGTTTTCTTCCATTTGAACCCTAAGCATTGAATGAGCACTATCATTCTACTTAATAAGTTTATCAACATGTTAAACTACCAATTTATGCATGGAAGCCATTAAACATCTTCTATCAGAACGAAGTCAAGTTCATTTTCTTCTAAACTTCAAAATTTCATACCATATTAAACTCATTTAAGAATGATAAAAAAACAAAGGAAATCAGTCAATTATAAATGCTCAGGAAAAGTTCCTGTGAACTCTAAATTAAGCTAACCAGTTTTTGAATGTCCAACCACCGTCTCCTTCCATCCATAGCTAAAACAGTGATGGTGGTAGTTTGAATGTAGAGATCTCTTTCAAGTCCATCATTGTTCCAAACATTACCTGGGCAAGCAGATATACCAGGAACTTGTATTCCTGTGTCATTGTAACAAGCAATAAAATTTCTAAAAGTATTACTCTTAAATTTTAAAAAATATCTCATCAAGGAGAAACCGTACTCCAACCACAAACTGAACATCAAATGTAATACTCAAGCATATATTCAATTAGTACTTATCTGAAAGAGATCAAAGTTTGATGCTTTGTCTTTTAAAATTTTTCCATGAACACAGTCAGTAAATGGAACAAATGCTGAAATAGTTCTTTCAGCCCAAAGTAAAGCTTTATCCACAGACAATGGGGATTCAGATTTCCAAAAAATGATATTCCCACCTTGATTAGAAAAATGTGCAGACTGTTGTGATACAGATGATTCTCTTAACCAATCAAAGTTCTCCGGAATTCCACTATGAAGCATTTTTGTGAATATAGCCAGTCTTTTTCGTACATCGTGAAAAGGTTGGCCTGTCTTTGCATCTATCAAACTGAGAAGAGTGTGTGACACCTGAAAAGTTAAAAAGGAATTTTAGAGCTTCCTATATTGGAAAATAAATGGTTCTGTAAGAGAATAATGACTCACTTGCACAACTAGCTGATTACACCATAAGATAACCTGGTGCTCCATTGACAGCCACACATTCTTCATACTCGTGCTACTTATCATAAATCCATGTGTAGATGGAACAATGCCATCGAGGGACTCCAACTTTGATCGCACCTAGTAAAGAAAATCAAATAATTTTGCCAATTTGTTGTTAGCAATAAACCATCAGATTAAAGCTAAAGATGATCGACAAATCAAACATCCTCAGACAAAGTGACCTGTAAGAGAAATAGCAGAACATAGTTCTACGTGTTTGAGAAAATAAATCTATCACATCTCCACTTTCTGAAATAGATTAGGAAGTGTACAACAGCACTCATTTAAGAAGTAAACACTGACACATAAAATTCAGTAAAATAAATAATCCAACTTATATTGTGGGTTAAAGAAAACAACATAGGAGTATGCTGTAAGCAAATAACAAGGAATATATTTCAATAATAAAGGAAAAATCGAAACAGACAATTGAGAACGCTCAAAATTTTCTTTCCACACTGGTACGTACATATAGAAAGAAAATAATTTATTGAAACTATAATGCCATGACGTACACTAATACTTTGATAAGTGCTCGTGGATATATGAAAGCTCTAGATACTGGCAGTTTGTCAATCCTAAAAACAATTTCCCTAATGACAACAAAAGAAAAATTGATAATCTCTTCATGATACCTAAATTATAATTCACACTTTCAGTCCTTTTGTTTGCAATAAATCTAAGTGCAAAGATGTGGATACCTGGTAATCATTATAGCCTCCAGAAATGGATATAACAGCAACTTGAGAGAGTGACAGTTCAGACACATAACGTCCACTTCGTGAGGTTTGGATCTCATATCCTCTTCTCCATTCCTGATTCACATGTGTGTAATAGTGACCTAAGGATGGCTGCAACGGTACAGGAGGTAACCTGGATAAAGAAAAAATACATTACAAGTGCAATTATTACTGCGGAGAGATGATATGCCAATAATAATAACAGCAACATTAAAATAAAAGTTTACTGGTGCGGAGATGAAAGAGTCAAAACAGTTTCAACTGCGGACTTCCTCAAATGAGGGTGCACAATAGCAGCCCTTGCTACAAAACCACCCATAGAGTGACCAACCAGTATGACACTTTTTGGTGAACTCCCAGAAACAGCAGAACCTTCTTTTGCTCGAGTATCACGAGACTCTTTATATTGATCTAAAATCTACAATCATTAGATGACGTGTAAATTGTTAGAGAAATTTAATCTTGATCCAAAGGAAAAATAAAGAAAATAAATCATAAAAACCAACTGAAACTGGATTTCCCATATTGGGATCTGAAATTTTTTGCCCAATTATCTAACAGCAAATTGAAACTTCACAGGCAACAACACATACATGCCACATTCATCAGACTTTTCACAACATGACTAATCTTTTCAATATCAAAGAGTAAACTGTTCACAGCTAAGTTTTCTGTATCTGGCTAGTGGAATAAAATATTCATAAAGAAGAAAAAGGTCTCCACCAATGAAGAACTCACACTGCTTATTTATCTGATCAATCTTTTGCCAACGCGCACATGTTGAGTTGAGTGACATTTCGGGATAGAATAATATTCGTGATGTGAAACAAAAAAAAAACAAAAAAACAAAAAAACAAAAATAATAATAATAATAATTACCATGTTTTTAACAAACCCCATGAGCAGGGAGATAGATTATACAGATAGAGCACCCCATTAGACTACAGAAATAGATTCCATGCCAAAGAAGGAATATTTACTTCAATTTTTTAGTTTTTTTTCAGCCTCTATTATCATTTATTATGATTCTACAAGTGCTTATTAGTGTTTTTCGCATGACAATAAGTTATGCAATCCAGATTGGCATTATAATCCAACCTTAAAACACCCTATCAGGATGGTATGCAAAAGTGACAAAAATGATACCCTGTGAATGGCATATACTACATATTCCGTGTGTTCTTGAAGTATCCGACCATCCATTGCAGAATGTTCACCTTCAAGATCCACAGCAAACCAATCAAGCATGGAAGTGTATTGACTGGGTAATGGAGTTCCAGTAACATCGGTATCTACTCCTCCCCTTCCAAGATTTAGTGAAGCTTCTTGGTAAAAATTATGCTCAAGCGGGCCTCCTTGGTAAGCCCTATCAGATTCCGCAGCCAGAGATCTCACCTATACCAATAAGGGTGAAGCAGAAAAACATGGGATACCCTGTCAGAAAATATAAATTTAAACTTTAAGCATCTCAATCTACAAATAGAGCATTTGCTTTCATCAGTATCACATAACCTGAGAACCATACAGAAATTATATGGCATCCACATCATCATATAAGAATGTTTTAGTAATACAAAACCATCGGCAATAGTTATTGAGAAAATAGTTCACTCTATCTATTCACAAAAAAAAATCTTCTTAACAAAAGCTCATTTACTCATTCACCAATAAATACAAACAGTAATGTAATTTAACATCCTCACAACAAGAGACACAAAGATACTAACAGAAGTGGATCAGCCATTGGATGTTTAACTGCTCAATTTCTATTAGTGAGCTATGATCAAGCTTTTTACCAACTTTAGTTGGCTAATCATCATAACAAATCACCTCAGAATATTCTAGACAGAAAAAGATAAATAAGGAGAAACTTGCCTGTTTGTAGCTTCCACCATTACCAGGGATAAAAAGAACAGGAACGCCATTAAGCTTCTTAAGGTGCTCATTAAAATCAATCTTTCTCCATCCTTCGTGATACAGGTATAAACCATATTTGGTGGATGACATATTTGCCGGTGTAGAGATTGGAATATACGTCGGATACATATAGGTCATGATACAACCATTTGATATTGGTCTCAACAAACCATAAAGACCCGCAAGGCCAATCCATAAAGCAATGATAATCACAATTGCCAATCTAAATTTCGTTTTAAAACCTTTCGTGCTCGAATTGCCTTTAATTGCCCTCGTCAAATTCATTTTTCCAATCATCTGCAGGCAAACGTTTCCATCCTTGAGTAAAAAATCAGAAGATAAAAGAAGTATAAAGTAGTCAAAACTTTACGTAAAGTCAATTGAGAGAGGGAAAAAACACACCATAAAATCAAAGTGTATCATATGAAAGTTATCTCTATAATTCACACTAAAAGTTCAATTAACCCTCTTCAATTAAATGCAAATTCCAAACCCATTAACAAAAGATGCAGACACGTAACATCAAAATCATCAAATGTCCCAGAAACATTAAATTAAACCTCCTAACAGAATGATTAGCTAGAGCTAATTTAGATCTTTAATCTTTACAACCTATATAAAAATCTTTTCACAGAAGAATCCCATCATAGTAACCGCAAACCCATCAAGAATTGAAGTGCATCCCAGTAATCAAATACAAACAAAATCAGAGGAGGATTCAGGAATTTAGGATGCTGGGGCTGAAATTTAAAAAAAGTCAATATAATAAACTCATATATAACATTAAGTGCTTATTAAGGATATACAACAACAATTCATTAATTTGCCGACAAGGAAACAACAATTCATTATTTGCCGAAAGATGACAACAAATCATTATTTTGCCAATAAGTAGTCTGAGAACACTAGTGTTGTTGATAACGATTAACAAGGAGAGGATTGTACAAGATTTGACAGTATTACACGAAAAACAAATTAATTACTTGTTTGATGGAGATTAAAATTAGATTTTTAATAGATTTTGATAAAAGTTGATGGAATGTGTGGTAGAAAAGTTGTGGGACCAATGAAATATATGGTTAATATTGATATTTTGACTTTGACTAAAATTAAAATTTGATTTTAATCAATACCAAACATGGGCTAAATATTCTACAAGATTGTGATAAAGAAGTTCATTATATTTATGCAGATATTTCCAATTAAAGTTTCAATAACAAACTAGTGCTTGAAATGACTTGTACTAAAGGCATAATGTGCACCTCTTCTCATGTTTTGAACACTCACATGCTGATTTTAGAATGAAATTAGCAAAATTTCTCCACAAATTCAGATGACACATAACCTAAATTGAAGAAAGTTGACAGTACATGTAATTATTTGGTGTGTACCAAATCCCTAAGAACTTGTTATTGAAGTTACCAAGGGAGAAGAATCCGAGCTCAAATATTTGTTCCTCAGAAACTAAAATCTACCCCGTCACGAATGGTTTGGTTTGCAAAAAGTATGTCTGCTGCAAGAGATGATTTTAGAAACGTTAAAGAATAGATAGGAGCAGAGATAATCATGGTAAATTGTAATTTCAGCATTTTTTATGAGAATACGGCAAAGGAAAAGAAGTGGTGCATATCATTATTGTAAGCATGTAGACATGACAATTTTCCAAGCAGCATATTATTATTAACATGTGAAGCTCATGTGATAACCATAAAAACCAAATGGAATCTTATTTTCAATAAACTTAACTTCATCATTTCCTTTAATTCTTAGTCAAACATGTGAAGAAGACGTTTTTGGTCTTAGCCCTCTGTATTATTAACTTCAATAACCCATTAGACAACCAATAGAAGCTACAAGTACAGCAAGAGTTCCCCCGACACTAACTTCCCCCTCCGTTCCCCTTGGAACTATCTTGAATGTTGTGACTCAATAATTGCAAAGACATAAATAATATTTATGGTTAACAAAAGCCAAAACACTAGCTCTGGCTAAGACAATAACAATTCAAGACAACACCTTACTAATCAAAAGATACCTAAGATCAGGAAAGCACAAAACAGCACAAAGAACTAACCAATCACACTTCCTGGCCCTCTTCCTTTCCTCTTCTCGGCAGCCCCTTGAGACTCCTTCCGAGCCAATTTCACCTCCGCTGCTGTGCCCTGGAAATTTTAAATTGATCAACTCGCATTTCCAACTATAAACACTCAAAATTTCTGAAATTCAGAACTTGAGCATTTTCATCATCATCATTTTCTTTAAACATTCACCAAAACCAAAACATGGAAACCAACAAAAAAATAAATCCGAAGTAAGATTTCTTCTTTTCTTTCCACGGATCACACAAAACATTATGATCATAAAGTACAGTACAAAACTAATCATACAAGTGCATTCACTCAAAAATTATTTATAGATTTCCAAATTCCAGTACCCATTATCAAAATCAATGAAAAACAAAATAGATGTAAGAAAAGCACAGCTTACAATAACGAAGCCCCTGTCAACAAGAAGGAACCAGAAGGGTTAAAATCTAGGGTTTAAATTTGGGTCAAAATAATTTGAATTGGAGAAGGGTATACAAAAAAGGTTCATGAAAAAAATACATCTTGAATACCTTCAATAAGTTCCTTCACCCTGGCAATGGCGAAAGAGGCGAAGCCGGTCAATCACGAAGAGGCAAAGAGCATGGTTAGCGTAGACGTTACAGAGATCCGCCCATGGATGCAATTAATTAAAACAAAATAGTGGGAAAATTTATGAAGTACCTGATGGGAGATCCAGGTGGGGAAGTATTGGGATAGTGAAGTAGAAAGAACAGAGTGAATTGTGGGGCTAATCAGATTCAAATATAATAATTTTTCATCTCAATAAATTTGATCTAGGATTGAGTGAATACATTGGATTTAATTTGTTGACTCTTGCCTTTTTTGGGATACAAACCCGGTAATAATGGGTCGTGTGTAAGAGACGGATATGGGCGGCGAGCTCACCTCTTAGTTGACGATGATGATGATCATAATAATAATAAATAATAATAATAATATGTCCCATTTGTTGGAAATTAAAATTTAAATCAAAATCGACATTAACTATATATTTTTCATGGGATTAAGCTCGGGTCCGAAAATGGGTCCCACTGTAAGATACTAAGCCTCTGTTTGTTTGATGAATATAAAAATCAAATTTTTAATAAATTTTAATAAAAATTGATAAAATGTGTTATTAAAAAGTTGTGAGTCCAAAAATGGGTCTCACTGTAAGATACTAAGGGGGTGTGTGGTAGAGATTAAAATCAGATTAAAATTGAAAATATAGTTGTTATTGTTGATTTTTATTAGACGGGTGGGGCCCAATAACGGCCATATTTTCAATTTTAATTGGATTTTAAGCCTAACCAAACAGGCTCTAGATGTTTTTCCAATAAACCCAATAGCGTTTAATACCCTCTTCTAATTCTCTCGAAAAAAGTTGGGAAAAAGAGAATGAATCTCTTTAACAACTTTTATGAGAGGAGTGACCACATAAAATATATATATATATGAATGGAACTTAAGACCGACTTGATTAAAGTGAGCTTTCCACCATAGATAGAAGCTTTCGTTTCCATTCCGCTAATTTTTTTCTGATTTTATCAAGCACAGGGTGAACATCGAAGAAACGAGTTTGCCGTAATGTAGAGGTGATCGGAGATAAGCAAAAGGGAGAGAGTTTTTTTTGAAACCTGTTGTAGATGCAATGATACGTTTTCTAGAAGTTGCAACTCGTTTGTGGACTAAAAAATAACTCTTGGCCACATTAATTAACTGCCTAGATACAGCTTCATAACGTCGAAGAAATCCCATTCAACAATATAGATGGACGTTTAGTGACATTTGCACTTGGAAGTCCTCCACTACAATTGACTTAGTTAACGTCGATTGTCATGTGTGTAGATATCAATTTTAACGACCATCTTAACAAATTTTTGTTAAGTTGTCCGATGTTGCACAAATAAAGTGTACAATCATATTTGGTGTACATCATTATTTATACTTTTTCATATGGCATTACCAATTGAACAGTTTAAGAAAAATAATTTTTTCATCCAATTATTTAGTGATAACAATACAAACATTAGCAATGGTGTAAAAAATCAATATACAAATGGCATAATCCTAAAGTGTAAGTATGGTCGCGCCTCTTAGAATAAATCCTAGAAAGAATGCTAAAAAGTTTCATTGATTTTAAAATTGTACATTTCTATAATTTACAAATTTATGGATTATTAACAGTTTAAATTTTTAGATATAAAATTTCATTGTTAACTTTTTTCTAGACAGAATATCATTTTAAGTCGGACCAATGAGTTTATTGTCTACTTTCACCCATAACGCATTACCCTAATACCATTGTCGAAATACTAAGTTGATAATTTTTTTTTCAATTTTAAAATATTGTTATCATTTCTTTTGAGATTATCCAACTAATAATTCGATGGTACAAATAGAGATAAATTAATGGATAAAACTATTTTGTGAGAAAGATTTGTCATAAAACTTGACATAATTGATGCTTTTAGGTCTAGTAATTTTCACTCCCAAAATATTC
This sequence comes from Fraxinus floribunda, assembly GCA_903798395.1. Lineage (NCBI taxonomy): Eukaryota > Viridiplantae > Streptophyta > Magnoliopsida > Lamiales > Oleaceae > Fraxinus > Fraxinus floribunda. Next base: position 2,439 of record CAIGRS010076948.1, on the reverse strand, counting down.
TAGAACAATTGAGAAGCAAAACGGAGCACGAATTTTCAGAATCGTACGGTTAATAATTGCACTGGCTGTGAAATAATTAATTTGGAAGCAAAATTGACAGTATTCTCATCAATAATATTATTCTCATAATTTTATATACATGCTCTTCCGTTGAGTGCAAAAAGTTACCGATGCAACCGAGGTAAATGTGGGGTATACACCAGACCAAACTTTTACTCACCCCCTATGAGGCTCTTCGTGTGTGTACAGTAAAAAAAATAAAAAAATAAAAAGAAAAATAAAATAAAAACTTTGAATGACTGTTCTTTGACGAAATAATCAAAAACTTTTTTGCTATTCAAAATTTCTATAACTGAAAGTAAATTTTCTTACGTCACTTCTCCATTTTCAGGTTGGGCTATAGAGGTGGCAAACGCGCTGAGCGAGCCTAAACTGCTCGGCTCGTTTTTTTACGAGGGGTTCGTGGCGACAAGCCACGAGCCGAGCCGAGGCTCGAGCTCTCCAGTACCCATTTTGGGCGAGCTCACCCAAAATGGGACGAGCCGAGCTTAAGCTCAGCTCGTGCGAGCAGCTCGTGTGGGCATGGGCCGAGCCGGCTCGACTCGGCCCATGCCACCTCTACTAGGCTACAAATGAGTTTACCTTAGCCACTGTTTGAGCTAAATTATTGTAGAATGAGAATAAAAAATATAGTCGTTATTGTGTCCCACATTAGAGATAGAAAATTTGAATTTAAATGTTGATGTGATCATAACGTTCATATTTTTCATTTTAATGAGATAATAATGCGGGTCAAACAAAGCCTTAGGACTTGTTCGGTAGAAATTAAAATCGGATTAAAATTGAAAAACTAGTCGTTATTGTTGACTTTTATTAGACAAGTGGGACCCAATAACGCCATATTTTCAATTCTAATTGGATTTTAAGCTGTACCGAACAAGGCCTTAATATAAATTCATTTTACATAATTATAAAAATCATTTTTTTTTTAAAGATTGAAATATTCTCAAAAGTGATAACTAGTTAACTACTATGTATAAGAACGTGGAAAAATATCTGAATTAGTGGATATCATATAGATGAGTATTTATATTTTGGGTTATTCCCCAAGTATCGCCGGGGTTCATTTCACAGGGGCCTTACATGTCCCTAACTGTGCAGCCGACCCCACTAATGTTTGAAAAAAAAAAAAGGCTCCCCTCCCAATGTGTGTGACCTGGCAGGGGCCTGTAAAATAGGCTCCTGTACTTCAAGCATTGCCCTTATATTTTTATTCATTTTATGCGGTATTTGAGCATTTTGGCCCCGTTTGAGCTATATTTTCTCTCTAAAATGAAAAATATGACTGTTATCCATCACATCAACATTTAAATTCAAATTTTCTATCTTTTGTGTGAGCCCCAATAACGACCATATTTTTCATTCTCATTTTCAAAAAAGTTGGCTCAAACAGGCCCTTAGTTATTATTGTACTTAGAGTTTTAATCTCAATGGTAGATAAATAAAAATGGAAAAGGAAACATGATATAAGTCTAAGGGTGGGCAAAACCCGATCAAACCAATCAAAATCGCCTAAATCGAACTAACCCAGCCAGTTTGGGTTGATTTTTTTGTTGTTTTTACTATGGTTGGGTGTGTAGGTGGGTCGGGTTGGGTCGGGTTATGGGTTAACTCATGAAAACCAAATAAACCCACCTAATCCAACTTGACTATATTTATGAACTTTACAAGTGTTATGATATTGCTTGTACGAATACACATCCAACAAAAAAATATTTTAATTGCCAAAAGCATTTCCTAACTTCATATAATTTAATATCAATTTGTTCATGTAACATTTTCAGTCATGGAATACCAAAATAATTCAGATTTTTTGGTCATTGTAACTATAGAGACCTAATATTGTATAAGTCATGAGTCAATTATAAATCCGTCCAATCCGACCAGCCTACGTTAATCTTTGTTGACAATTGTCCCAAAGCAACCAACCCAACCCGACCGATACTTAATTGGTTGGATATGGTTGGGTTTCAATATTTACACGGGTTGAGTTGGGTTAAATTATGATCAAACCGATTCTGTTGGGTAGGATTTGCCCGACAGGTTGGCGGGGCGGGGCGGGGCGGGGGTTCCCAGCCCTGAACCCGCCCCGTGAAAATTAATTAAAAATTACAAAAAATAAAAAATAAAAAAAATTAGTTAACTAAAAAAATAGGGCAGGGTTGGCGGGGTGGGCAAGGGTCGCCCGGTCTAAGGCGGGGCGGGATGGGTGAGTGGCGGGCGCCCACCCCTAGATATAACAAGACACTTGATAATACGAGTCAAAGTAAACGTGCGTTGCATGTTATTTTGAAATGCATTATAAGTAGGGGCGAATGTCGTAGAAGACAGTGCCATATTGTAGCACGATCAATGGTTAAGGCCCCTTTATTTGTTTGG
>CAIGRS010076923.1:0-17044 GCA_903798395.1 Fraxinus floribunda | reverse complement strand
TTTTAAAAAACAATTGCTATAAATATGAAAAATTCTATATTTTTATAATTTTATTTATACAATTATACGGACAAAATCGGAACAAACCGTGACCCGTGACCCGCATGGGCTGACCCGGATGGGTCAGCGGGTGGGCCGGGTTGTAGTCCAAAATTGTGGGTCGGCCTGTAACCCGTAGCGGACGGACTTTTTTTTTTCATGCGGGTCGTTACCGGGCTCATATGTTGGCGGACCGCCCCGGCCCGGACCACCCGAATTGACACCTCTATCCACAGTCCACTAACCCTAATTTGCAAAGTAAGTCCTCGAACCTTCATATAATACAAGATTTAATCTAGTACTTTCAATAATTGAAAATTGAATCCGTAAGTTTCTATTTTATTCACATCTTACCCTTGAAGTATTTTTAATTGTAAAATAGGCTCCAATAAAATCAATTATTCAGTTTAAATCCCTATTTGACTTTGACTTTGAAAAAACTTGTATTGATGTTTATTTTTTTTTTGAAGAAAACTTCAACCAAGTTCATCTTGTTATTTGTCCGGTACATTGGTTATTCTTCATCTTATTTCCATATTGTTGACCTTCTTTTGCTCTCTAGATTCTTTCATTTAAAAATAACTAACAATTACATCAATGATGATAATGAATCTATGATAGTTATTTTTTTTTCAATCACGTTTATGCATATTAGACAATAGCATGTGGTGGTTTGATGGATGGCAGTGTTGTTATTCATACTTAACCATCCAATTCTACCCGTTACATTCACATATAATAGATGTTGTCGTTGCAGTCTATATCTTGAATATTATCCTAGTCATTCCAAAGTTGGACCAAACATCTTACCACTAAGCTATTCACTTTGAGCGTGTTCGATTGTACTTAAAATTCAATTTAAATTGAAAATATAACCGTTATTGGGTCTTACTCGTCTAATAAAAGTCAACAATAACGACTAGTTTTTCAATTTTAATCCGATTATAATTTCTACCGAACATGTCCTTAGGCTTGTTTGACAATCATTATCGTAGAAAAAGAAAACTTTGAATAATGATTTTTAAGAGAATGCGTAGTAAAAAAGTGGATAATTTTTTTTTTGCCTCGAGTAGATTTTTGCCTCCATTTCTTTGTTGACGGCACATCGATTGCATTTTATATTAAAATTATTTCAAAATCTTAAGAAAATTTCTACTAGAGAAAAGAATAGATTAACTTTAACCATTGAATTTTATATTATAATGATTTCCCAGTAAGACTATTTGAAATGCAACGTCAATCATTTGACATGACAGTATATAGATTTGTCAAAAGAGGAAATTAACCGTTAATAATTATGTATACACAAAATTAAATAGTAGTCGATATTGTGTCAAGTCGTGTTTGACACACATCGAGTGGCACTTGTCACGGTATTAAATAACGTTTGAAAATTGTGTCTATATTACTCGACATTTCATTGTATACTATTTGACATAAATGAAAAATCATGCAATACAAAGTCAGTGTTTGAATGATATAAATTGTCAATACTCTTAACACAACGATACAACATAGGTCAAAGGAGGAAGTCAAGTGATTAACGATTAAATACGTATTAAGCTCCGTTTGGTGTAGTTTAAAATTTTGATAAAGTCAAAGTCAACAATTAATTTTAAATACACATTTCATCAATTTTTATCAAAATTTACCGAAATTTCTAATTTTAGATATACCAAACAAGGGCTAAATCACAAGACCTCTCTAAAATTCAATGCAAAAATATTTTTCTTCAAAACTTATTTATTTGGCGTGACTTAAAATTTTGAATCAAAATCAACATTTAATTTTAACAATATATTGCGTACAATTCACAACTTTTATCAATTTTTCAATAATATATTTCATCAAATGTTATTAAAATTCACTAACAATTAATTTTTATCTACGACAGGGACTTAGGGTGTGTTCGGTAGAGATTAAAATCGGATTAAAATTGAAAAATTAATCGTTATTATTGATTTTTATTAGACGAGTGGGACCCAATAGCGGTTATATTTTCAATTTTAATTGAATTTTAAGTTGTACTAAACAAACTCTTAATATAAAAATGAGATAGCGGCAGGACGAACTCTTTAGCATTTATATCTGCAAAAATGATGAGAGGAGAAATTAAAAAAAAAAGAAGAACATCTTGATTGTGAAATTAAAAATAAATAATGATACTACTAGACTTTATTGAAAATTCCTTTTTTTTTTTTGTACCAATTATCAGTATTAAATTCAATAATGATACCGACTTTATTGAAAATTCCTTTTTTTTGTACCAATTATCGGTGTTAAATTCTCCTTTACTAAGAATTTTGGTAATATTATCCAATCAGATCGTTACACATGTCAGTTGCAAGACCGGAAGAATAAAAGATATCACAAGATTGAAGTGTACCCATGTGCAAAAGAATCCCTTTTATTTTCGTTTGAATCCGCGCGTGAGATTTGAGAAGGGGGCGCGATTTGTGGGATTAATCTACAGGAACCCAAGAGTGAAAAAGCACACAATTTTTACGAATCTGAAGAAAATAGAGAATCTGAGTACTATATATCACAAATTACAATGCGATTGGAATAACAAATAGATTGTTTTCAGAAAATGGAAATTGGATAATTGATTAAGATTGTTGTGGAAAAAAGGGGAAAATCGGAATTGGAGAAGGACCTGGTGGAGGAAGAAGAATATTTGGAAAATGAAGGGCGGGTACGGTGGTTCATCGTACTCCTTTGCAACAAAGAGACGATGGAAAGGTCTGGTTATGGCTGTTCTTGGTCTCGTGTTTCTTTCCATGCTGGTTTCGCTAATTTTCTTGCTCGGACTCCATAATGGTTTTCTCTCATCGGCTGGTAATGCATTTTCCGATTAATTGCTTAGTTCGTTTTTCCGATTTTGATAACTGCCTCGTGCTTGTTTAAGATGAGATCTCTTATCGAAACTGTGAATCTGCTTGTCTGCATTTCATTGCTCTACTGTAATAGTTCACAGTTGGGCAAGGATTCTTCGTTTTACCCAATTCGATTTGCTCATTCTCGTCACATGCCAGATCGATGTTGAGGCTAATGTTGAATCTATAATGAAGTATTTTGATGCCATTTTACTTACAATATCTCTTGTGAAATCTACACATCTTTAATTTGTTTGCGTACATCTGTTTTCCAGTTAAGATTCCACAAGATACAGAGATGATGGCTTCATTTAGCATCTCAATTCAGATCTTCGAAGTTATTATGTTGTATTTGATTTTCACAAGATGAATATTAGACATAGAGCGGATTTACAATATGTTCCCATGCCCCTAAAAAACCATTGCCCATCTGTTTGTGAGTGCGCATAAACAACTATGGTGCATTTGCCTGTGTTTTCCACTTCATCATTTCAACAGGGAATAACATATGTAATGACTTTTTGTCTCAATTTTTTTCAGGATATGCTACTGAGCAACCTAATTCAGCCACAGTAAGGATTTGCAGCATTTAACTAAATTTTTTTTCGAGAGGGTTCTTTTAGTTATGTTATTTGCATATTGATTTTTTTTCTTTCTATTTGGATGCTTGAGTCAGAAACATTTAAGAGTCTATGATCAACACAGCAGTGCTGACACCAGAAACCAATCAAAGGTGTGGAAACTAGGATTTCGTGAATGGAAGAATTTATATCTTTTGGAAATCATTCGAATTCGGAGTGGCAAAGGATGCATACATTCAGATACACCTGCATTATATCCACAAGCATGCATATAGAGTGTGACAGATACTTCATTCATATTTGCTTTGTGACAAGCTAGATTACTTTCTAAATACATCTTATTCTTTCTTTTTGGTCTTTGTTTGCAGCGAAACCAGTCAACACACGTGGATGACCTCATAAGAAGATTGGTTCCAACTCGTCCGAAGGTTCATTGCATATGCTTTGAGTGTACTCAACATTTTTGCATTATGAGTTCTTTTTTGTTCGAATTAAGAGTATTTTTGGAGTAGTTACTAGTCAATGTCTCACTGATAGTTGTCTCTAATGGAAGCACCATTGTCACCAGCTGCCACTGTATCTATAACACAAATGGAGAGAGAATATCCTTGTAGAGCTGAATCAAACCACTCATTTCTGTATGATGCAAAAGGCTATATATGTTGACGTTAGAACTTTGTTATTAAGAGTATGTTTGGTAGAGCTAAAAATTCAATTAAAATTAAAAATATAGTCGTTATTGGGTCTCACTCGTTTAATCAAAGTCAACAATAACGGCTAGTTTTTCAATTTTAATCTGATTTTAATCTCTACCAAACACACTATAAATAAAAAAGGAAAAACAAATGGAAATATAATGGAAAGGAAAGCTAACTGGAAAATGCTAAAAGTTGTGGCATCTGTATCCACGAGTAACATAATGTTTTAATGACCGTAATAAACTAAGCCTTATTCTCGACGAATTTGGGGTGAGCCACACAAATCGTTTTTGCCATTTCCTTCGACCCATCCTTACATTTAATAGAAGATCCAATGCAATCAAATCCTTCAGTTACTTCAAGCCATGTTAATTTCGGTTGATCTCTCGCTCTTTTATCCCTGTACCTTTTCTTATGAATTAGAGCTTCCCTATGTAGATACAAGATGTTCCCCAACCATACAAGTCATTCTTCCACAATTTATCATCCGCTACCTCTTCTCCTTAATTTATATTCTCATTTTTTTATCTTACCAATTACAGTATAGCTGCGGATACATTTTAACATCTATATTTCTGCTATATTCATTTTATGGGTGTACTGTTCATAATAGACTAATGACATTAAGCTGAATTTGTACATACGAGTGCACCCTTTTGGTGCATTTCAAACAAATTCTTTTGCCAAGCTAACGTAGAGTTGACTTGTATATATAAACTAAGGATGGATAATGGATAGATTGAGTCAGGCTAATGGGATGAAGAGGCTACCGTAAGTTCTGCCTCAAAGCAAGGAAAGTGGTAATGTGGCAAGATTTTTCTCCTTAAGGCAGGCCTTGGACGATTATGTATTGAGGTTCACCTTAAATGCTTTTTAATGCTCCAATGTTGAGGCGTTTGTATCACAATATCGGCTGAAGAAAGGGAATTAAAGTACTGAGAAAAGGTTGTACAACAGAAGATTAGAGATGACCTTGTTCTTGCTGATAGAATACACTTCAATTGTTTTCTAGACCGTTTCCCTCAAAATTGGAAATTGTAACTTCTTTAGGATTATCATATACATGCTTAGCCAACAACTTGGGCTATTGTACACTCACGCTGGATTATTGTTTACTTATTTTTGGTTGGCAAATAATTGTATTTGATGTGTCATACGTGCTAAGCTTTTTAATTTATTTTATATTTTATTCTTTCTAAGCATTCACAACTTTGAGTATTAAAAAATAGTGCATGAAAGCAAACATGCTCAGGCCTTTTAACTTGCCTCGTGAAAGGCATGAAATAAGAACACCTCACCATCACAATTTGTCTTCTAATGTAGTTAGGACAATCTAATCCAGTCCTAGAGACTCTGGAAAAGCAGTTGATGTGAAAGTCTTCTGCAATCATTATGATGGAAGTATAAGACTGTTGAATTTATTAAACCCTATTAACTACCGTGTAACTAGAATTCCTGATAGAAGTTAAGAGTCTTCAATCAAGTCTTTGCAATGCTCTTTATGATGCAACCATCTGTTTTCCTCCTTTTTACTCCCGAGGGTAAGTAACCATCAGGAGAGGCCTTATTATCTCTTTTTTGATGAATTTTCTTTTAACTTTACTTCCCAAACTACGTATTCCTTTTGTTTCAAAATGAATGTATAGGTTTGACTAAGCATATTTATTTAGGTGTAGGTAAGACTATTATTACTTAAAGTTTTCACCTGAGTCACATGATGCATAACTAAGTGAGATTTTAATTTCTCTTTATCTTCTACCAAATCCAGTCTAATGGTTACGCTACAACCATCACTCCAAATGATCACAGGGGATCCCAAGGTGAAGCCAAAAAAGAAAAGAAGAAATTCAATTGATAAGAGAAAAAAATATCTAATGCTGCCATAAATACCTCAGACACCAACAATCACCAATCAATGTTTCAAATCTATGATGCCATCACCTCAAACACCATATCTTCCTTTTAGCTCCAATATCACTACAATATCTGGGATCACCCATTCCCTCCTTTGCTTATTGACAATTTATTTTTCCGGAGTGGTCCTGTTGATTATGAGGTTGGCTGGAAGTCATTGCGGCTTTTTTATTCTCTCATTTGAGGTTATCTGGTTTTTGTTAAGGACATGACAGGCAGCGGTTTTGTAGTTGCAAATGTAGTGATGTATATTTTTCTCTCTTCCTGAAGGTCATCCGTAAATTTAGTGCTAGATATCAAGACAATATTAGAGTTAGACGTAGAATATTCAAAAAGGTACGGAATCAAGTGAAACCCCTCCCCTTCCTTAACGTATACCTTATTATGGTGGTTGTATTTAGTGTTACTTTGACTATTTGTCTAAGGACAAATTTAGACTGCTAAAGCCATTAGTTCAAATGGAGATAGTGATACTTTAATAGAGAGTATAAACTGTGCCCCATAGTTGTAGCCTATTATCGGTGAATATGGACAGATCAGCTTCGTTAAAATCTGTCTATACATTGTAGCCCATTTTTTTCCTTCAATAATAAATTCTTTTTCCTGTGTGGCTTGGGTGTTTGTACGAAATTGTTAGGAAATTTTTCCCTTGGTCTTTAATTTGTTTCAATTTTTGGTGGTGTGAAGCACTTGTTCTGTATATCCACGTGAATATGGATTGTGCCCTTTCGGCATCTTAAAAATACTTGTTAATAGGAAAACGTGAAAATAAATTGTTTGCCTTATTTTGGAGGCTTTAAGTGCTTTGACCTAGCGTTGTACTCATCATCGCTTTTTCTACTTAATCGGGTTGGCTAAGTACTACTTTTAGCACATGGATAATCTTATAAGCATGGGGTTTGACATTGTTTGATTATAAAATTACCTGCAATCTCATATAATGTTCGTGCATATTTTGGCAGAATGTGGGGGAGAATCCTGTCCCGGAAGCTGAGAATGAAACTTATGGTGGGGTACCCATGCTCAATTAACTGAAAAAATTCTCTCTCAAACGCACACACAGCCTTGTTTTTGGTACTCTCTAGAAAGTGTAGGACTTGTATGGTTTCTTTCATCAAATTTCTTTTCTTTAAAACGTTAACAGGCCTCTCTATTCCTGCTGATTCGCCAAAACTACGGCAGAAAAATGTATGTATTTGTCAAAGTTTTGCTCAAATTTAGACCCTACACTGTCTAAACTGTCCAAATTGTTGCCATTGGATTGGCAAGCATGATTAACTATAAATTATGCTGCAGAATACTGGACTTGCTGTTACAGATGATGCTGATAAGAATTTTAGAGGCGCTGATGAAAGTGAAATGCTGTGTGAATTGAAATATGGGAGTTACTGTTTATGGCGCCGAGAACATAGGGAAAAAATGAAAGATGCTGTAGTGAAGAAGATGAAGGACTTACTTTATGTCGCTCGTGCTTATTATCCAAGCATTGCAAAACTTCCTGCATTTGACAAGTTGTCACATGAAATGAAGCAAAACATTCAGGATTTTGAACGTGTTTTTAGTGAAGCTACGACAGATAAAGATCTTCCTCTTCAGTACGTTCAAATTTCTGCCTTCAATTGTAACATATATATGTTTCGTTTCTCTATTATTTAGTCAAATAACAAGGAAAGATGGCACAAGTTCACTCTCTAAGCTATTTGAAGAATTGACCAATCAAGTTCTACTACTCCTGAATCCATTTTTCTTGCTTTTTATTGCCTTGCATTCTTTCTTTTAATAACTTTGTATGTGCAATAAATTTTGGTTTTTGCTGTTCGTGAACTGTTGATTGATTGTTGATTGATTTGACTATGAGATTGCCAATCAAGATGCTATTGCCTATTGGGTGGTTCATTTCTACTTATTGCATTTCAATTGAATTTGACTCAGCTCAGTGAGTCTTTGGCATACTGTTGGGTCATTTACAGGATTAAATGTTCGTACTTTGCTCTATTAGGACTTAGACACATCAAAGGTTCAAAATGAGTGGGTCAGTTCTAATATATGAAATTTGAAGGAGTTTTTGAATCAGTCGAAGGTTATGGCTGGTGGAGCAGGCTAGTATATGAAATTTAGTACTTGTATCTGGATTATCTAAAATGATGGTGGTATAATATGCAATTGTTCAGTCTGTGCTCTCTTAAGAATATCCATAGGTTGATAATCTCCAACATCTAATTGCATCCCTTGGGAATGAATGAACCCCTGCATGTCCCCATAGTTCATAACTTAAAAAAAAACCACACATTTTTGTGCACAGTGTTTTGACAGTGACTCATGTCATTTGCTCCTCCAATCTGGATATTTCTCTTAGCCAAGATTATTGAAGGATTTAGAGAACTCTTTGAGATTCTCTTCTGTGTGCGTGACTTTTCACTTCCCACTCAAGAAATCATGGTTTCTTCCTTTATTTCAAATCATAGCTCTCAAATTAAATTTGTCTCCGAAATCAATGAAATTTGTTCAAATTATACTAAAATACCTGTGAGACTAAGCATATATTTATTGCCCATGCTATCAGCATCAAGAAGAAGCTAACTAAGATGGAGGCAGCGATAGCCAGAGCAAAGTCATGCCCTGTGGACTGTAATAATGTTGATAAGAAATTAAGACAACTAGTTGATCTGACGGAGGATGAAGCTAATTTCCACAGGAAGCAAAGTGCCTTCCTCCACCAACTTTCAGTTCAAACCATGCCAAAGAGTCTCCATTGTCTCTCCATGCGGTTAACCGTAGAGTATTTTAGAACTTCACTTGATTTGGAGCAGTCATTGTCTGAGAAAATTTTAAACCCAGACTTGCACCATTATGTTATATTCTCCAGGAATCTACTTGCTTCATCTGTTGCAATCAACTCGACTGTACAGAATACAAAAGTATGGATTGTATATCTTACTTCTTCTTTCTTCTTTAAAGAAAAATCTTTTGGCAGTACCGGAATTAATGTCAAATGCATTGATGAGATTTCTTTCATTTTTCAGGAAAGTGAGAAACAGATTTTTCATGTCCTGACAGACAGAGAAAATTACTTTGCTATGAAATTATGGTTTTTCATAAACAAGTATCGGGAAGCCACAGTTCAGGTTTTGAATATTGAAGATCTTAAGTTGAATAATCACTATAAGTTGGCTCCATTGCATCTATCGTTGCCTGAAGAATTTCGTGTTTCTTTTCTTAGAGTTGACAAACTCTCTAGTTATCAGATTAGAACAGAGTACCTATCAATATTTTCACATTCCCATTATCTCCTTCCTAAGATATTTCCAACTTTGAAGAAAGTCGTGGTTTTGGACGATGACATCCTCACTCAAAGGGACTTATCAGACCTTTGGAGCCTTGACATGGGTGGAAAAGTGAATGGTGCTGTGCAGTTCTGCGCAGTGAAGTTGGGGCAGCTGAAAACTTATTTGCCTAGGAACAGTTTCTCTGAAAATTCTTGTGCTTGGATGTCTGGAGTAAACATTATTGATTTATCCAGATGGAGGGAATATAATATCACCGAAACATTCCAGAGGTTGGTGCAAGAGGTGAGTGATGTCTGTTTTAGTTAACACGTTTCTTTTTCAGGTTATTCTTCCATGCATAATGAACAAAAATTATGTACCCCTAGCAAAACTCATAAAAAGGGTGTTACTTTGTCATTTTACCCATGACTGGGGTAAGTTAGCAGTAGCCCATAAAATGACAAGACATTGTACTCTGTGGCTCTTGAATCAATACTATGTATACCTCTAGAGATTTCAGCTTCGTAGATGGGATTCGCTTTTCACAATCAATCATGCTACATGTACATTATGGTTGACATTTTCCTTTACATTCTAAAATATGGAACCATCTTTTTTTTTTTATTTCCCCAACAAATTTTCACATCACTGCCTAGATTGTGCCACATGGGGGGATGTCAACCATGTGTTAAGGCAAGATGTACATCTAGCATTATTGTTTCACAATAGGTGGAATTATCTCATCCTAAATGACAATAGATCTTTGACTGTGAACATTCTTACTTCCTGTTAACTTTCTAATTCACTTTTATCAGAATAAATTATATCATTTCAGCAAAGCAAGCAGCATGCTTTGTGGTATTCTAATCACAGAATCCCTCACATCAAATAGTAACAGCTAATGGAGATGGTAATCATTGCGAGACTTGGCCTCTTTATAGTAGGTCTGGTTCCAGTCTCCAGATATCTAGCCAGACTTCTAGATCTGTAGGTAAATTAATTTATTAATTGCAAACTACATCTGACCCTGCTAGAAGCCATAAAATTGTGAAACGTGTAGCCCTCTAAATTACATTCAATTTAAACTTCAACCTGTCATCTATGTAGGATGTACAATACATATAGGGGAGCAAGTGAACCAAGCCAGCTATTCAAGCTCGACTTGTTTAGAAATTGCCCTTCTTGAATGTTCAATTGGCCAACATTGAGCCCTAATTGTACCACACTCAAAGCTGCAAGCCTACTTGGGAATCATTCTATTGTTTTTGATGCGTTATTTAATACATCTAACAAAGGTTTTGTAACAGTTGTGGAGCAAGATTGCTTTGACCATAGGCACCTTGCATCGTCTTTAATTGATATGAAGCTTATAAACTCATCATCTTATTACACATTTTTTTGTTGCTGTTTTTGCTTTTTGATATTCACTATTTGGCACGTTTGCGACAGCTTTTTCATTATTCTCTTGAACTCGTCTTCAAGTTGGTTGATTTGTGTTGATGATTCTTTGTATTGGCAGAATTAAGTTTTCAAAATCTGATGCTTGGATATTGGAATAAATGTTTAAGCTTGAGCCTAAACTCAGACTGAGCTCTTTTAATAAATGAGTTAGGCTCTAATATAGTTGAGCTTGAATGTTAGAAATAGTAATGGAAACAGTGTGGGTCCTGTTTTGTCTGAACGCAGCACATCCAGCTTGCTCTTTGCCCGCACTTCTGAGTTCTCCCTGATGTGTATTTTATACTTAAATAAACACACACACACACGCACCCTCCCTAACATGGGTGGTGACCCAAATCAACTCCTTGAGCTGAATCCAATGACTTTAAAAATTTTATTCTCGTAAACCTGCCTGCAATCCTGTTTGGTTATTAACAAACCTGTATATTTTTCTGAATGGTACATAACTTGTCAATAATTGAATTGAAAATTTTAAAAAAATTCATTAACTTGTTCTACTGTCACTAGTCGAATTTGTTTTTGATGTCTCAGTTGAATGGTCCCTGCACTTGTACATATTTTGGTTGATTTATATTTTATTTGATATTATAGATGGATCCTGCTGTTGTCTGCCTACCCATTTTCTGACCATTACTTTTTTTCACAACGTGAAGAACAGATGAGCACAGGAGGATTATCTGAAACTACTGCACTAAGTGCAAGTATGCTCACCTTTCAAGGTCTAGTTTATGCTCTTGATGACAGTTGGATGTTATCGGGACTGGGCCTTAATTATGGTCATGATGACGATGCCCTAAGGACAGCAGCAGTATTGCATTTCAATGGAAACATGAAACCGTGGCTCGAGCTTGGCATTCCTAAATACAAAAGTTCTTGGAGGAAGTTTCTGAACCTACAAAATCAGTTCTTGAGTGATTGCAATGTAAATCCTTAGATGCCAAATCACTACGTGTCTAAGTTGCAGCATATGGGATATACAAAGCAGGAAGATGTCGTTCCCTTATATGCACCGCTCAAAAGATTCTTTATTCAAGCTGAGGTAATCATGGCAAGTACTAGCCACAATGAATTTGACATATTTCGAATTCGTGGGCGATAAAAGAAGAAAAACTATTCTTAATTTCGGCAGGCCAGAGCGTAGGAGAATTCTTGCTGTAGTCAAATTTGCTAGGATTGGAAAAGGTTTTAGACAAGTCTTTCTGATGCATTTGGAAAACACATCGAGTAAGGGTAGATTTACATATACTAAATGTAGAGAAGTAATGACAGTAGATTTTGTAGACAATTTTTTTCATGTTTACTTCTTGAAGGATTAGTTGTCATTTGTGAAACAAGAACTTGAGAAAATTTAATTGTTTAGTTCCCATAGAGCATTTTTTCTTTTTCTTTTTCTTTTTGTGGTATTGTTCTGTAGCATTTGAGACTTGTATGAGCATAATATTTTTACTTCTTCCAGTCACTTTTTCAGCAAAGATGAGCACTCGTTGATTTTTTTATTGACTCGGGGTTCTTTGTATGAGTTTAAGATCTAGTTTGATGTAGAAATTTTTATAGAATCTAGCTAAGTGTCGTGTAGACCCACGTCGCCCTAATTTAACATCTGCTTGAACTCGATTTACTTTCAAGCAAAAAACTTCTTGAGCAAGAAAATTTGTAAATAATATTTTTGAAGAATGTGTGGTTAAAAAGTAGAAAAAGTTACGAATTTTCGTTCAAAATTATTAGATAAAGTTTGATTAGAAAAGAATTTGTTTTGTACGTAGTATCAAACAAGATCGATGAGTTTTAAATTGGAAAGTGAAAAAAGAAGAATAGACGAATTCCTGTGTATATACATAGATAAAGAACTCATAAATACAAAAGTAATTCGAGACATATGGTAAACAATCTATTGACGCACGAGTCAAAACTCTGCTAAAATCACATCCTTTGTAATTACGAATCATAGTCTCTTCTCTCCATCATCCGCAATTTCACTTCTTCAGCATGAAATCAGAAAAGCTGATCGAGCTGTAAGGCTTTTATCTTGTGTAATAGTCGTATAGTTAACTCGAGTTAATTAACGACGTGGCGAGGTGGAGGATCCAAACATCTGGTCAAGGAGGATGACTAAAGCCATGGCAAGTGCTGAATCAAATTCCGAATGTACAACGAGACGAAAAACGTCCATTCCGAAAGCAACGCCTCTCACGGAGGCCTCTTTCCGTTTTATCTCAGCCATTAGCCGCCGCTTATCGTCGTACACCGCACAGCACCGTTGCGTGTACGATCCTTCGATCTCGTAAAGTACTTTGTTCCTCTTTCCCGATGAGATTGTTTCCCTGCAGCTTCCTGAAGTCACGAGAGCTAGGGATTTGCTAGGAAGCAAATTCACCTGTTTCCTCACCGTATACCTAGGGCTTATCTCCTCCTCTCCTTCGAACACCAACCAGCTGTCTCCCAAGCTCAATCTCTATCATTTTACAATAAAAATTCATCAGAAATAAGTCGGAGCGAAATGAAAACGAGTCGCCGAAGTGTGTGTGTTTGTGTATAGGTATACCTTGCGGCGGATGGTGAAAAGAGAATTGCCGGAGGCGTCCATGAGAACAATCTCTCCTTTGTTGCCGGCGATGTAATTGTCGACCCGAAAGACGAGGTTTCCATTAGAGTCGAACACCGTGAAACCGTCGCAGTTAAAGAGCAGCGATTTCTTCCAGACGGTGAGCACCACTGATTTGGCATCGCCATTGCTGCTATTAACAGGTTTTGGCGGCGGCGATAAGGTGGCGCTACTGGTACTGTTTGGGTATACTTTTGTCATTGAAAGAGTTCCGAATGTTCGCCTTTGCCAAGTATATACTGACTGGTCAGTGGTCACAACTCACAACCCAGCTTATATATATAGCCTCGATTTGGAAAGAATGTATGAAAGATTTAATTAATAAATAAATAAAAATAATTTGATAAAATAATTATATTTTATTACCGTCAAGCTAAACCGTGAGCTGATATGCCTCGTACAAAAATATAATAATTTTCTAATATTTAATAATGGAAAATAAAATTTGTGGTGGAGGAGGAGACACGTGTCAGTCTAATCCTCTAGATTTTTATAATAAATAATATATTTAAATGGTCAAAATAAAAAATAATTAGAAATTGAGTGGATTGGACTATAGAGGATGATGACGATGATGATAAGTACATCTGTGTGGCCCTCACCTAATGCCTTTTGAGCCACTTTTCCTTTCCGTCCAATTTTTCCAATGAATAATGACAAGCGCTTGTTTGGCCACGTTATAGTGAGTTTTTGAGATAATATATTTTGAAATATTGATTTTTTTAAAGAATGTATGGTTAAAAAAGAAGTTTTTTTTTTTTAATTTATGTGTAATATTATTTTATTGGAGAATGTGTGTGACTGATAAGAAAAGATAAAAAAAAAATGAATTATAATATAATGGGAACCAAACAGGATCCTTATAAGCCCATGTTTGTCTCTCATTCCTTCAAATTTTTTATTTTTTTTTTATATATTTATTCATTTTCAACCATACAATGAAATATTTTATACGTAAATTCAAAAGTTTTTCATAACTTTTAGCCCCCGTTTGGCCCCCATTTTTTTCATCAAATAAAATAATATTACATACAAATATAAAATTTTCATTACTTTTCTACAACACATTCTCCCATCAATCATTATTTCAAAAATTTTCAACACCCCAAATGGGGGCCAAACGGGGGCTTAATCACACTTTCCAAAACTTCACTATTTAAAATAATATTTTCTTAAAAAAAAAAAAAAAATACCACCAAACAAGGGCTTAAAATAATTTTGTACGTAAACTCAGAACTTTTCTTAAATTTTAATCAAACAATATTCTCTTAAAAATCACTTTTCAGAAAAGCTATTCTCAAAAAAAAATTATTTCAAACAAGCTCACGTCAATTATTGTGTTTGGATTAGTCATTGGTGCGTACAATAGCAAACGAGTTTTTAAGTTCAGTATTTCCAATTTGACACATTCAAAGATCTTGAACATTCGAGAAGCACTTAGACTATAAATTCGCCTACAGTTTTTAAATCTTCAATACCAACCTGCCAATCCAATCCATGGAAAGTCAATTGGGCAAGCCCTTTCTCGAAAATCGTATATAATTTGTCAATTCAAATAGTTGAAAATGAGTTTGATGAAAAACGAATTTTAAAAAATGTGAGTCGAGCATGAACTTAATACGATGAATTGTACAATAAGGTCCTGTTTGATTAGTGCTTTTTTCCATGGAAGTTGGAATTTTGAATTCCATTTCCCACCAACATCCATGTTTGATGTGCACAATTTTCATGGCAATTTGTTTTCCTTTTTGAACCTCACGCACCAGCTATTCCTTGAAATTGGGGAAAACAATTCCCACCAATTTGGTGGGAATTGTTTTTCCAGTTGACGGCTTTTAATTTTTTTTTTTTTTTTTTGACAATGCAAAAAAATTTCATAATCAATTGTAAAAAAAAAATTCACTTTAATGGACAATTTTCATGTAAAACAAAGTCAAACNTCTCCAGTTGATGGTTTTTAATTTTTTTTTTTTTTTTTTGACAATGCAAAAAAATTTCATAATCAATTGTAAAAAAAAAATTCACTTTAATGGACAATTTTCATGTAAAACAAAGTCAAACGAACACTAAACTTTGATTTAAAAAAATGATTTTTTAGGAAAAAAAATTTTCCTTTTTTTTTTTTTACTTTCTAACAATGGAAACAAATTTTATAACCAATTGTGAAAAAAATTATCACTTTAATGGACAATTTCTATCTAAAACAAAACCAAACGACCACAAAATTTTAAAATTTTTCAGATGGAAAATTATACCAATCAAACACACTTAATTGACAATTCCCTTCAAAATAATTTCTAGGCAATTATTTTCTTTCTTTCCATCCATTTTTCACCCTTGCAATCAAACGCACCCTAATAAAGTAATATAACTGAAAAGCAAGTGATGTAGAGACCCCACCCCACCATGTGGCTTTCATATTCTACCACTCGTACAATAGCACTATACAACTCAATATCGTGCTTGCTTTAGTTGAAACAAATTACAATCAAACCACGATTTAACAAAAGAAATAATATATACATAAGCACCTTTCATCCTTTTTCTTATCGTAAATGAATGCGTGAGCAGAAGGGTTTAATGCCAACCTTTTTGGCAAAAGTAACATAATATAACAAAATAAAAAATATATAAAGACAAAATGCTTACTATGAAAAGACAATGATTGAGGTGATATAAATTGATCAAGTTGTTGCTTAACAAGAAAAAGCTCAAAAAGTGCAACAATGTAAAATATAAATGAAAAAGACCCCTTCAGGAATGATCGAGTTGGTGGAGTAGGTGGATACAGAAATCGAAGGTCACGAATTCGAAACCCCTATCAACACTTTCTCGGTCGAGCCCGTCGCACCGAGCTTGCCGTGCGTTTATCTCTCCTGTGTGGTTTGTGAGTTACTGCACATGGAGCGAGGTTTACCCAGTGCGCACTCACGAATAGCGGCTAGGGGTTCCTAGGTCAATGCAAAAATATATATAAATGAAAAAAAAAATAAAAAAAAATCTTGTCTCAGATTCTGAATTTTGGTGACATAATTAGGATGGGTTTTGGGTTTAGTTAAGTTGGGTTTAATTGGGTTGGGTATAGTTCTATTTCATTTTCACTTTGAAGCTTTTGTTTTTTCTCATTAAAAATAGATGCACTTCCAAGCTTAAAGTCTTAAGACTCTCAACATTTTCTTTTCTTTCTTAAAAAAAAAGATTGAGTAAATTGTTTGGCAGTTTCTTAACAATTGAAACATAAAGTGAACTATTTCGAAGCAGTTCGGTTTGATTTAAAACTCAAATGTAGATGGGTCAACATAGATCAAAACCAATAGTTTGGATCAATTTGTTGGCTCGACGATTTGTTTGTAACTAGTGGGTCAAATGTTAAGAACCCATAGGGTGATTGTATGATTCTAGTTGTTAGTTCCAAATTTAACATGACAAAATGGAGAGAGGAATATTGTTGGGCCCATGGGAGGATATACAGTGGGAGCATTTTCAAAAAATTCCTTAAGGGTCCGTTTGATTGCAAGGGTGGAAAATGGGTGGAAAGAAAATGTTTTACTGGGAATTGAAATGCCTGGAATTTGTTTTACTGGAAATTGTAATTAATTGTGTTTGA
>CAIGRS010076913.1:0-12200 GCA_903798395.1 Fraxinus floribunda | reverse complement strand
AATAATATTACACACAAATCAAAAACTTTTCATCACTTTTCCACCACATATTTCTTACATCAATCACTATTCCAAAAATTCTTTCTACTAAAAATGGGTTTCAAACAGGGGCCAAGTAATTTGAGGACATAAACATTGTAGTTGATTTTCTTATGCACTTTGTAAGGACCACCCTTTCTTCAATGAAGCTTTATGCACCTTTAGGGTGCTGTTCTGGTGTTACGGGACCATATCAATAACACATTCTTTAAACTCAAAAAATCTGTTTTAAATCTGCACATGCCTTGTAACCGTCATTGGGTGAAGTTCTCCTTCGAACATCTTTGTGTATATCATGTATATATTTAGCAAAAATCTTATGCTTCAGCATTTGGTCGAGCTTCGGTTGGTAAAGGGACCACATTGATTGGTTTTCTTGGTAGCGAACCAGTAAGAATCTCAAATGGGTTGTGGTTAGTTGTACTGTTCACTGAGCTATTATAAAGAACTTCAGACATTGGAAGAATCTAATTCCAAGTTTTTATGTTGTCAACAACTAGACAATGAAATAGGTCAGCCAAACACCTATCAGTACCCTCTGTTCTGCCATTCATCACTTTGACAGTGAAAGGAAGAAGACAACCTCAGTTTGCTATTCAACATTTCCATAAAGTTCGCCAAAAGTAGCTCATAAGCTTTATATCCCGATTCAAAATAATGGTTTTGGATAAACCATGTAGGAGAACTATTTCTTGGAAGAAGAGTTTAGCAATGTGGGTGGCTTCTCAAGTCTTTGAACATTGTAGAAAATGTTCCATCTTTGAAAAATGATATATGTTCCATCTTTGAAAAATGATATATTATTACATATAGAATCATTTCCAGGGATGGTTCTTTGCAATCCAAGAATGAAATCCATGCTTAGGTCTTGCCATGGTTCATGTGGCACATGAGGTGGCATGTACAAACGTGTATTTTTTTCTCTTCCTTTCAAAATTCAATAGGTTTGACACCATAATACAATCACATCACTTTAAAGTTTGTCATTAATACCGATCCTCCACGACATTGGTTATCACTTTCAAAATGACCTCTAGCGCCTACATTGTGCACCCCCGTATTACTTGTTTTGGAAGTGACATGTTTGGTAAGAAAAGGCAGGTGCCTTTCAAATTAATAACCATCTTGCATTGAAATTTCATGATGATTCTGTGGATAATGTTGGCATGGATAATGTTGAAACCTTTTAAATAAGAACATTTCCTTTTGAGTAGCTCAAATCTCGTCATTAGTATAGTATAGTATAGCCATAGGCCCATAGAGGAAATAATGTACAACATCCTGCTAAGTGTGTCATATGGTTTATTTTCCACACCAAATTTGTGATTGCTAACAAAAGAATATTCTTTCACGAAGCTCCATAACCAGAAATGAACAAAGTTCCTTAACTAGGAGATAATGACGCGAGTAGTGCTAAACTTAGACAACTGTATAGAGCTCTCAGCTCTTTATAAAGGTTGAATATCTTTGGTGTGCTTTATTGAGCTTCTAATGGAAGAAGGCTATATGATGTCCTTCTGGACTTAAAACACGTCCAGTTCCAACATTAGATGCACCACGCACAACTTCAACTATTTATGAGAAATCTAGTAGTTGTAGACTATGTTGTTATGTCAACCTTTTGTTTTTTGTTCTTTCAAAAGCTTGAGATGCTGCGTTTGCTCAAATGAATTGAGTTTTCTTCTTAAAATCAGTAATTGGAACCATTGTACTGCTTAAACTTCTTATGAAGCGTCGATAAAATGTTACTAACCCATGAAAATTGCAATTCTCAATGGGAATTGGCCATGTTGAAGTTGTACTACCTCATCTGAGCTTGTTAAAGAGGATATACATTTATTTATTTAAATGTTGTCTTAAACATGATTGTAGGGAAATTTGAGGTTTTATTATTACACGTCAAGCCTAGTTGCTTCTTTAGTTCAGTCAACTTATGCTCACACATTATAATTGTTGCCTTATTTTCCTATTGGAAGTTGTTGACTTATTACTATTATTTTCCTTGACAAACAAAAAAACTTCTCTCCCCTCTTTTACTTCTGGCCTTGTTTTTGGTGGATTTTTATTGTTTTGTAATACATTGTTTCTTACCTGCAGCGTGTACTTTACATTGACATTGATGTTCACCATGGAGATGGTGTTGAGGAGGCTTTTTATGTTACTGATCGAGTAATGACAGTGTCATTCCATAAATTTGGGAACAAATTTTTTCCAGGAACTGGTCACATAAAAACCAATGGGGCAGGTGATGGGAAATACTATTCTCTTAATGTCCCTTTACGTGATGGAGTGGATGATAAGAGTTTCCATAGTTTATTCCGTCCCATCATCCAAAAAGTCATGGAGGTCTACCAGCCAGATGCTGTTGTTCTTCAGTGTGGGGCGGATTCATTGGCTGGTGACAAGTTAGGGAGCTTCAACTTATCTGTGAAAGGTCATGCAGATTGCCTTCGTTTCTTGAGATCTTTCAATGTTCCCCTTATGGTTTTGGGTGGTGGAGGCTATACAATGAGGAACGTTGCTCGTTGCTGGTGCTATGAGGTCTCTCTCCCTCTTGTGTGTGCTTTCCACGTGCTTTATCCGTGCATGAGTTTATGCGTGCCCTTTTGCATTTTGTTTCTTCTTTTCCCCATGCTTAAGATGTATTGTTTGAAGTTCCATCATCCGTGTTTGTCTTGGGATATGAATTTATGTATGATTCCCTACTTTATTGCAGACAGCAGTCGCAGTTGGTGTGGAACTTGATAATAATTTGCCTCATAATGAATATTACGAGTATTTTGGCCCAAACTATACTCTTCATGTGAAACCGAAGCCCAGGAAGAATCTAAATTCAGTCAGGGATCTGGAGAAAATCAGGTGACCATTACAATTGTTTGATAATTTTAAATTTGAACAAGGCATATGATATTTATTTCCCCAACAACACCATCCCTGCCTAGAACCTGGGGAAACTATATAAATCTTTACATAAAGAATACAAATAGGAACTTAAATTGACTCGATAATAGTGCTCTCTGAAATTACTCTATGTTTGTTGTTCAGCCTTATATCACCCATAACTAGGCCCATGTTTGGGCCCCATTAAAATTATAATTCATTTTTTTCTCTCTTCTTATCAACCACACATTCTCCAGTAAAATAATATTATAAGTAAACTCACAACTTTTCCTTCGTTTTTTATCACACATTCTCTAAAAAATTACCATTCCAAAATAAATTTTTCCCAAAATCTAATTAAAATGGATGCCAAAAGGGCTAAGTTTTATGTAGATGTGAGCCCATCTAATTTGTACTCATGCTAGAAGCCTTATTGTTTCTCCATATCAACATAGCTAAAATGTTTTTTGTACCATTTTTTGTTGTATTCTATTGAAGATTTGATCTTCATGTTCCAATGGGCAAGAGTAAGAAGTACGAGTACTTGTAAACTCATTACATATCCGTATTCTATACGTATCAAAGTTTGGAACTCTCCAATACTATATGTACTATATACATTTTTTAATTATTTTTTTTTAATTTTAGATATGTATCGAATATGCATTTTTTAATTATTTTCGATACGTATCGGATATATATTTTTAATTATTTTAATAACTTATTGAATATTAATAATATTTATTGAAATACACCATTAGAGTTTTAAATTAATTAACTGCACTTTTTATTGAAAATACACAATATTATTTAATCTTTTAATAAATATGAAACCTTGTTAATAGTTGGCAAATATATTTTTATTAGTATTAAATAATACATGTAAAATTATGTTGCATTAGTTATTATTGAAAACAAATAATGATTTAATACATGTAAAACTGTGCTAATAAAGTATAAATTAATATGGTCTAACTCCACTATATGTTTAATATCTTTAAATAAATGTAATTATAAATTATAAAAATAACTATCTTATAAAATAGTAGATAAGAGTTTTAGAAAAGGGAAAACTCTTTTGAACTTAAAACATTAAAACATGTCTTCTTCTCAATCGAGTGATGAAGAATTATCAAAACCACTTTGGAAAAATGTTACCAAAATCAGATTTCTTATTCTGTTTTAATGTTTTTATATTAATGGAATTATGATGAATTTTATAACACGTATTTGCGTCCTAATTTTTTTAAAGAAATCATATCGAAGTATTGTTGTCGTATCGTATTCGAATTACGCATCCGTTTCCGTGCTTCTAGTAGAACCAGAACTTTCTTTAATTATATTCTAAATGTAATTCCTAAAAATTGAACCACCACAATGGTGGAGTATTTTTTGATACTAAAACATAATAAATTAAAATACAAACTTAAGAGGGGCATATAACCTGAATGGAAGTAAAAAAAGCAGAAAAAATAACTAGTCCAGTAATTTAAAATCTAAAGATAAAAGCCCACACTATATCTCATGGGCTCTCTTCATGCTTCACTTCGTATACTTTAAAAGCTAGTTGTTGACTCTTCTTCCTTAATCAAGTTCATGATATGTTAATTCAGGAACCAGTACACTTGGTTCACTATTTTAAATTTCGATAAGGCTTATGATATTTGAGCCTAGTCAGGTAACAATAGAAAGTAGGGTTGCTAAAAAACCGCAAAACTGCAAACCGAACCAAAATTGTTGGTTCGGGTCTACGTGAACCCGTGGTTTTTTCCCTAAAACAGTTTCAAAATGGTTTGGTTTAGGTTTCGATTTTCAAAAATAGCACAAAATCAAACCGAATCATTTTTTTATTTTTTAATTAAAAAAAAATAATTTTATTAACTTATAAATTTTACAATTTTCACTTTTCCGAAAAAATACCAATTTAGCAATACAAATTATAACTAGCCCATTGTAATAATCATATAAAGTAAATTAAGTTCATCATTATTGGCCCATGGTTTTATAAGTCTACAACACATGTCTTGACCCTGTATCTAAAGAAACTAAAATTATTCTCAAATCATATGAAATGACTTGTATTTTCAAAAATCCAAATCATAATTCAACAAACCTACGGCAACAAATCACGCCCACAATTTCAGAAGCCCTAACCTAAGCTCTCATTTCTCAAACATTTGACATTTGTCGTGACTGCTAAATGAAATGTAATTCCCAATCACATATCGTCAGTCACCTTTTGCATGTTAGTCTACTAATTTCTACCTGAATCGCCTCTTTCTCTCTTCTCTCTCGGTAAGTCTCAGATTCCCAATCAAGCCATTTTTTTTATCGTTCTTTCTTTTATTTGTTGTTTTTGAACTTATTACTTGTAACTTGTAAGTTGTGGTTTGGATAAAAAAAAATTGACTATTTGTGTGCCTAAGTGATTAATGAACTTTTTTGTGATTTGGAAAGAACAAAAGACATAGTGTATTGATGGTGTGAAAACTATTAAAGTTCCTTAACTAGTACTACTACCTTCTACTTTTTCAAAGTAGTTAGAGAATGAAATTTTTCAATTTCGAATAAACCTGAACTCAATCATTATTTGCCTTATTTTTCATCTCACTAGCAGGACGAAAAGGAGTTTTAACCAAACTTTTACAATAGAATGTAACTCTGTCTTTACCGACCGCTACGTGACAATATGAAAGGCAAACAATAAAAGGTAAATGAAAAAGAAGAAAAATATATTCGTTCTATTAACATCTTTTAGCAACCAACATTGAAAATAATTTATTCACTAGTTTCATAGAAAATATGAATGTAAATTTAACATTATTAGTTCTCGTTTAAACTTATATGTTAACTTGTTTTGAATATATTACTATAATGTCAATAGGTTAACAACGGATTGAAACCGAACCAAACTTCAAATTATGGGTTGGTTTGGTTTGGTACAAAAATAAAATGGTTTGATTTGGTTTGAAAAGATTCCAAATTGCATGAAATGGTTTGAGTTGAAAATATGTCACAAACCGTCCAAACCGAACCGCGTTCACCCCCTAGTAGAAAGAACCACATAAAGAATATATATAAAAAACTTAAATTGACTCAGTAATCGTGCTCTCAAAAATTCTTCCTTTATGTTGTCTTTTGAACCTTTTGTCACTTGAAACTAAGTTATATGTGGGTAGCAATGAGCCCATCTTATTTGTATTCATGTCGGAAGCCTCGGCGTTTCTGAATATCAATAGTCATAAAATGGCTCGTTGCTATGCCATTTTCAGTTGTATTGTATAGTATTGAAGATTTGATCTTCAGGGTCCAATGGGCAAGAATAATATTAGTACCAGAACTTTCCTTCATTGTATGCTGAATGCAGTTTTTTAATCAAGCCACTACAAGGGTAGAGATGTAGAGTATTCATTAATACTAATAGAAAAATAAAACGTGTACAAAATTATACAAAGTTAAGAAAGAGTATATAATCTAATTTCCAACCAATGAAAGTAAAAAAGCATAGAAAGTAACTAGTCTAGTACTTTGGAATCTAAAGACAAAAATCCTACGTTGTATCTCGCAAGCCCTGTTCGTGCTTGTTGTGTCATACTTCAAGTTAGGTGCTTTGTTGACTCTTCTTCCTTGACCAATATCTGATAGTTCTTTAATTTGCCCAATTTTGTCTTGGTTTTCCAATATTTTGAATCATTTGATCTTTTTTATTTTTAGCTCTTCCTGGAAAGACATTAGTATTGTCCCTTTTCAAATTTTCTCTTTCCTGAATATATTAGCATAAAACCATAAATTTTCCATTCTCATTTTTGACTAATCTAGTATCTTGTTAAACGCCCTCAGGCCATTTCCTGCCATCTATTTAATACTTTGTTCAGCTGTGAAAATTTTGATATCAGGATTTAGTCTTCGCTATTTTAGTCTTAATATAGGTAAAATGTTCTTTAATGAATTTCATAACTGCAGAAATATGGTGCTCGATCAACTCTCTAATCTACAACATGTACCAAGCGTTCCATTTCAAACAATGCCTCCCACTGCAAGAGTACCAGAAGGGGTAAGTAGTTTCCATTACCTCCCTGATGTGTGTTTCTGGGTATGTTTTACATTCGTTTCCTTTCACATATTCTGATCTCCCTAGAAATCTTTCAAGTACCAGGGCGGAGAAGACATGGAAACGAGCAAAACCTCAAATTTGGAATGGTGAAGAATATGCATCGGACGGTGATGAGGATGCTATACTAATTGAAGATTAGATATATTATGCCTTTTGTTCGAAAGATTAAAGAGTGTCCTTGACTTGAAAGTCTTTGGGATTTCTTGGAAGATTTGCTATAATTGGCTAAGCTTAGAAGTTACCTTTAAGTAAGTTCTTTTAACAAACTTGTTTAAACCTTTTTAGTAGTTTTTTTTTTGTTAGATTTTTATTTCAAATACTTGGTCAAAAAGTAATTTTACTTAATTTTTCTTTAAAAAAAAATTCCCAACATGATCTATATTGAATTCAAGATATGTCAATTTGAATGAGCTGGTGATTATTATACAACGTGCTTAACTTAATTAGTATGCAACTATATGGAGATTGTTTTGGAATTTCAATTGGACTATCCCCTCCAAAATAAAAATTGGCAATACTGACTTTCAGAAACATAGCCCTTGTTGTCTCCCTTTTTTTCAAATTTTTTTTCTGAAGTCAGAAACATAGCCCTTGTTGTCTCCCTTTTTTTCAATTTTTTTTTCTCAAAACTCATTTTCAACCATGCATTCACACTAAAATATTGTGCACGTAAATCCCAAACTTTTTCCCACTTTTTAATCACACATTTTCCAAAAAATCACAATTCCAAAATTATTTTCCCCCAAAAACTCTTTTAAAAAGGGAGACAAAGAGGGGCTTAATTGTTGTGACAACAGTGCCTAAAGTTATTCAGAAGTTAATTCTTTTTCTGTTTGTTAAGCATTAATTATACGGGGGTATTTAACTGTGCTGTATCATCATATGTTAATCATATCCTTCAAAGTGCTTCATGGGCTACATCTGGACACCTATACTAGTAAGTTTGTAAAAATAGTGACCTTTTTTTACTTGTAATGATACAATTCTTAGTTTTTTTGTTTTTTTTTCAACTAGAAATATTGTACGTCTTTTGATATTGTTATTATCTCTAGATGTGTAAAATTGGATGCATAATTTATATAAGACCCGTTTCTTATAAGATATACGGATCAAGCACACTAAAGACACATTTTTCTTGAAAACATGGAATGCAGCAATATAGGAAGAGATGTAAGAACTGAAATAGTATATGAAACGCTAGCCCTCTAAATCAGAGAAAAAACAAGTGAATTTATTGATGCATTTAATGCCTGCCTTATGTGACATAGCACTAAATTTGTCAAATTAATTTTCATTTGGAAAAGAGAACAATAATATGAATATCGACCATTGAAAGCCTCCATTGATCCTTACTATAAACTTCCATTCTCAGAAGACAATTCTTGATATTATATGATTAAAAAAAGACTGCCTATGCGCACTTTGAACTTAAAACATAATTTGATATCAAGAATTTATGATTTCATTCTTACTTTTCTCAGTGGGAACTGATGTAGATTGGTAGTATGCACAAAGCACCAATAATTGTAAAATAATCCTACATACGTGCATTGTTGTTACCTCCAGTAATTGATAAAAAGGAAGGAGTTTCCTGGAAGTTATATTAATTGTTGGGTATCAATTTTAGAATTTTGTTGGAGCCAAGGGATTAGAAATAATAATTTTGGAATATGTAACGAAGTTCCTTCCTATTTAATTCTAAAATGGTTCTATGAAAACCAAGTAACTAATTAATGGCAAATTCTCTATAAGAGTATTCATAAAATAAATATGTTTAAATAACCCATTCACATTATTTTTGGAAGTGTATATACATTTGGGAAATTGTGAGAGTTTCACTCTCCAAACTTACCTTTTATACTAGATATTTATTTCCAATCGTTACTTATGGGTTGGTTGTGCTTACGTGCTAGATGTCGGGGTTGTCAAACGTGTACACTTTGAATACATGTTATCAAACTTGTAAACTTACCTTTTAGTACACTCTATTTCTTTCTTCTATGGTAAAAGGATATCTAATATAATCATAACAAAACATGTATTCAAATTTATTTAGATATATGTTGAACAAATTAAACACTTCAAATATACTTAATCAATGCATCTTACCTTTATAGATGTCATATTAGCCGCTAATTTTTTTCTTCGTGTGACAATAAGTCACAATTTAGGACTCTTGCTGTTGGAGGCCTCATTTTAACCCTTTTTTCTATATTATTGGTGGTTTGTAATGTATACGTTATATTAGTTGACCACTTACTTGCAATACGTAATGTGGCTAGAGAACTCGACATTACAGTGTCGTAGCTTATTTCATTTAGAGCTGATTTGAGGTCCAGTGTTTTGATCGAGAACGTGTAATTAAAAAATAAATAAAAGTCTTGGGCTTGCTTGTAATATTATTTGTTGAAGAATGTGTAATTGAAAATAAGAGAGAGAAAAATATATTTTGAAAATAATGGAGTCCAAACAAGGGCTTAACATTTAAATCGCTTGACATCGGTGAGATAGTAAAGTTAAATACTCATAAAATAGGTGCGTTTGGATATAGATGGTAATGGACGCGTCTACAATCATTTCTTTAGTTTTGCTGGTTAGGCGCGTTCATAATGACTATGTGCACGACTAGGATTCACAAATGTGTTTCAATATTGAGATTTAGAATTTGCTATTTATTTCTTTGCATCAGCAAAAATTGTGTTGGCAGAAACATTAAATATTTTCGATATGCTTAAAAGTTACGTTTTTATTAATGTTAGACCTATGTTAGGCAAAATGAGTAACATAAAAGTAATTTGGACTTACTTCTAAGTATAATCAAACATTTAAATACAATCTAGTTATTGTGATAATTTCCGTTTCTCTAAGTTGAAGTATCGTTATTTTTGGACTCAGGGATATTTCAAGTGAAGTCAAAGTAGTCGATATGACAGATGAACTTCGTGAAAGATGAATTCCCCTTCATAAATTGGGGTCTCTGGTCAAGTGGCGATTTAATGTCACTTATCAATCAATCCCACAAGACCAGGTACTTTGTACTCTCTTTGCTGATGTTTCTCTCTCCTTCAATTTCCTGCGTGATTTCTGTCCTGGATATAGTAGAGTACTCAACAAGGTTACTTTTTACACGAGAGGAGTATTTGTGCTTACAGTGGGTAACAAGCTGTGAAAATATTAATGGTTATCTCTAGTCAAGTTTCACATAATCTTTTGTTTCTTTCTTTCTTTATTTATTTAGGAGTTTAATTTTTGATATATGAAATTCTTGTTAGTTGTTGATTATCAAGGCATCTGTTGAATGGTGCAGATTGTTATAAAAAATGCTTTGCAACCCTGAGTAAAATAATGCCATAAAAACCCGTCTCTCTCAAAATGTTGTTTGAGTTTGTGCATTAAAATTTGTTCCGATTATCGCTATTAGCATCTGGAGGATGGGTGTGGTATGCTTGAATGCATTGATATGGGGCTGTCAATATGTAATGTTAGCATCATTTTGAATGTGTCCTTTTTTGTGAGAGAAAATCTGTAGTTTCTGCATATGTTTTCTTGGTGTTGGATCTCTGCTTCTTTCTTCTGGTTGATATTTTCACATTGTTGTGATCCTCTTAGGAATTTCTACTTGATAGTATATTGCATAGTTTTCTACAATTAATCAGCTTTCCTGAATCTAAATACGACGAATGACATGGGGCACAAATGCTAGATGAGTTATGTTTTTAAGGACGTTGCTTCTCCCTCGTTGTCCAGTAACCATTCTGAGTTTGGATCAATGACTAGGTTGTCCACCTCTTTAAAAAGGAAATAATGAGGGCAACTATCATTGGTACAGGTGGGCATTGATAGTATAAGTCAGGTTTATTTCGCCTGGATGCACTGGTTGTTATAAAAAGCTTTCAATTGTAAATATCCTTTCTTTTATGGGATGTTTGGAATGTAATATTAGAAAGTATAGCAAATAAAATTTTAACATTTTCTTCTTTTTTAGTATTGTCGAATTCACCTTACTAAACATGTCATTGTAGAATATAGAAGAAAATGAGGAATTTTAGTTTCACTTCTATTTCTCTCCATTTACTTCATTTTTCTTGGCATTTACTTATTTGTCGACGATGGTGTTACAGGCATAGGGTACAGATTGGGATGGACTGAGACAGCTTCGCACATTCTTGGACCACGAATTGGTGATTCTAGCACAAAGATTTATCTCCACCCTACTCACCCATCTTGCTCTCCCTTCCATCAAACCCACAACCCTCTTCCTCTAAGGTCATGATGAAATAAAGATTCAACACTTCAAACCTTCATCAAATTTATCTCCAGGTACAAAATTACGTTCAAGTCTAGTAGTCTACTTGCATCTATAACATATCCTTCACCTTCAAGTTCCTTACTAACACGTATTTTAATAGACTCCTCATCTTCCCTCCCATTCTTCCTCATGCCCACCAAGAATCCTGGGGTGTGGGTCGGGTTCGACCATTAAACTTGTACAAGAAATGCACCATGAAACTGTAATCCATGGCTGGGGGAGACCATCATCTCAATTTTTAGTCAAATAAGCATGTGAAGTGTTGGCCAGCTCAATTTGTTAACTTAATAAAGGATACCAAAATGATTAAAAATCTGGTTTTTGTTTAACGATCAACAAAAATTAACATCAAAGAATACGATCATAATCATTTTGGGGTTGGGAAAGGCAATAGCTCCAGACCGCTTGCTTGGTCGGCTTGTTGGCTTGTGACATATCAAAATAGGTCACAACCACAATTATGCGTGTCACAATGAGGCATTTGGAATTCATAAAGGTATGTTTGTATCGTTTAATAATTTGTGACTACATTTATGTGACTATATATTTGTTGTTCCTTGTGAACAGTATGGGAGTCATACTAAAAGTTATACGTGATCATCGATATCTAAGATCGTACGTAAAATTAGTGCGACCAATGATTTGCACAATGAAATTATTGTAACATTTGCGTTGTTCACAACTGTCTTAATTGTGCACATATGTGACACACCCAAAGTTTAAAAAGGCGAAACTAAGTACGGAGACGATTTTTCTTTATGAGACGAGGCGTAAGCCTCGAGGCGGATTGAGGCGTAAGGCCCACAAAAAACAAAAAACTTAAGTAAAAGAATTATAATATAATAAAAAAATACAAAA
>CAIGRS010076912.1:0-10291 GCA_903798395.1 Fraxinus floribunda | reverse complement strand
TTTTTCCGTCGATTTTTGCTCGCCTCTTCGTCGGTCTTGCTCGCTCTTCGTCGGTTTTAGTTGGAGAGATTTTTGGTCGATTTGTTTGGGATGGTGGAGGAGGGTATTTTCGCCTTTTTGGTGTTTAAAATGAGTTTTTGTATTGTATTTATTTTTTAATGATATTTCTTGGTCAAAGGCCGAACTTAATCATTTTCAACCGGCTATTCACGTGTATTTCCTCATATGGGTTTAATAAATTTTCCTTTTTTTTTATTTTAAACGGTCAACGGCCATTGTGGAAAGATGGCCGGGTCAACCGGCCATCTCCACTATTTCCTCAATATAGACATTTATCAATCCATCATCTACTACAAGGAAAAATACAAAATTGTTGGTGTCGTATTTTCCTTGTTGTCCAAGATGGTTGTCATCGATCTTCACCATCCATGTTGAGGGAAGTATCCGAACCAGTGGAAGCAACAAACTGTTTGGCGCCAAAGTTTAGTTCTAGTTAGTTAAAGTTTGTTAGTTAGTTAGCTGTCATCTAACTGTAATTCCCCCCTATTTTTTACTTCTTTGGTTTGATATTTATATTGTATAAACATTTCATTTCATAACTGAATAAGAGATTTTTGCTCTCCAATATTCTCCCCGGTTTGCAATACCAATTTCTGAATAAAAATAAAATAATTATTTCTAGTATTTCGCTAAAATAATATTCTAAACTTCGTACCTTATAGATAGAGCAAGAGGGAATAGTATTTCCTATACCGCCCATACCAAGATCACACAATCTTCCGCCTATCTTGCTTTGAGGAAGATCATTTTTCATAACAAATTCCAAATGAAGCATCAGGTCAGTCGTGTTGAAACAAAATTTACCCTCCACAATTAGTAAAATGCCAAGCTTCTTGAAAATGAAGAATAGTTTGGCCATTTTCTTCCACCAAAACAATGGAATGAAACTAGATCTAGATCTGATTTCTCTTTTCATGGTAGCAAAACCATGTTTTCCAGGTTGTAGCCTTTTGAGAATTGTGATCAGTTGTCCATCCTGTCGAAATAACAAGTTTGGATTGTTGGTATACTTAAAAGAGTAAAATAAGCAGTAATACTTCATTAAGTAGGGGTGGGCAAAATACAGATCTGAGCATCCTTTATTTTATCTTTTTACAATCGTACTGATTGAACCAGAACAGACCATTTTGGTCCAGTTCTGTTTTCCCCACAAGTGGCTCACTTCAAAAGAAAAAGTAAAATAAGATCTGAGCACGATATTAGCAGTTTCTTTAGTATTCCATGATTAGCCCAAAAAAATGACAGTTGACTGGATCATAAGGTGAGGAACATATAGTTTAAGAAAACAAAAATACTTGTATCAGTTGACTAAAGAAATTCATACCATACCAGATCTGTGATACGGGGATCGCCTAAAATAAAGCTTACATGTATAAATCTCAAAAAATAAAAAAAAAATAAAAAAAAATCACCTTTTAATAGTCATCCGGGAAGATAAGAAATATTTTCGATTCATGCACCCGAATGGGAAAATTTGCCCATATATTTATCCAATAGATGCTATGGTTGCCTTTTTCACCTGATTGACTGGAATTGAAGCCGGTGGCTGCGTTGAAGGTACCTTGGGGTTTCAAGGATGAGGCGTGAGCCGTGACCTTTATTTCTTTTTTAGACTATGGGTTCTCTCTTTTAAACCATTTTATGGGCTTGAATCTCAATTTTTTTCCATCAAAATATATTTTCAAATGGTATTTAATAGAGAATATGTGATTAAAAATGAGGAAAAATTTTGAATTTATATGTAATATTATTTTATTGAAAATATATACGATTGAAAATAAGAAAGAAAAATATATTTTAAAAATAATGGAAATCAAAAAAACGAATAATGTCAAGCCCCCGTTTGACACTTATTAATTTCTCTTTCTCATTCTTATTCTCATTTTTTATTTCAACCGCACATTCTTCTAATAAAATAATATTATACACAAATCAAAAAAAATTCATCACTTTTCCACCACACATTCTTACATCAATCACTATTCCAAAATTCATATTTTCGTCAAAATGAGTTTCAAACAAGGGCTAAGTGTATATTCCATGTGTTACATCTTGATGTACATTGTATGAGAATTAAAAAAAGTACTGGATGGGAAATTATTATTATTTTTTTAAACTGTCCAATTATATATCACCACATAACACAATTAAAAATAATATGAAAGACGATTTACATGTAGTCCGATTCATCAAACAAGGGCTATATAGGAAAATTATATTATTGCTACTTGAGCTATGGCCCCATTTTACTACTCACTCACTTATCTTCAAAAGGTCATCAATTTGGTCACTAGACTTTGGACTCGTATACTTTCAACACTGAAATAGATTCTCTTGTCAAAATAAATGGAGGATGGATAAAATGGTCCAAAAGTTTAGTCACCAACAGGTTACATTTTGAAGATCAATAGTAGATAAGCAATAATTTTATATGCCCTTAGAATCTATAGTAGTCGAGCGAAAGTTCAAATAGCAATAATTTTATTTGCCCGTAGAATGAAATTGCACCTTCTAGGCGTCGCAAGAAACAATCTGTTTTCCCTTTAGATTTTAATGAAAACGTATTAATAAAGTTCATCTTTTGAATAATATATTTCAAACAATAAAATATTTGGAAATAGTTTATTATTTATTATTAATAATGGTCTGAAATCATCCTAAGAATGCAGTTATAACATTTTGATAATGTATATTTTATTATTTCAAATGTTTTGATAATAAAATGAATTAAAAATCTATTTTATATTTGTCAGATTACATGTTTTGTGTTCTTAGAAGGAAAGAATTTGGTGCCCACTATGTTAGAAGTGGTTTCTAGTTGTGGTGATGGTGTTGTGTAAGTTGTTCTGACAGGGTGGACGGAGATTATGGTTTTTATTTTTCAAAAAATTCCGTATGTTAACGAAAATAATTTAGAGTCCAAGTTACGATATTAACCTAACGTAAGTTATGATTTCAAAAAAATTATATATTTTATAATAATATTAATATAGACAATAAGTTATAATAATTTCAAAAAACTAAATACATCGTATCATTATTTAGCGCAGAGTGTAGGTATCACTTGTAAAAGAAATTACACACTGCACACACACTACTCTGCCAAAAAATTAAATACATATAAAAAAACTACATAAACTACAATTATTAAAGTTTTTCTTTAAACACTATTTGAAATTATAAATTTACAAAATTTAAAAAAAAAATCAAATAGTTTTCAATTCATTTGCGCAAAAATAATAAAATAAATAAATAATGTTGTCCCCTAAATCCACGTGTGGCTCAGTCTACATAGTTGGATCATGCAATATTCAAACAGTTTGGCTGAGCCGGGTCTTAAACTGATCCAGAACTGGATATCCGATCCAGAGAGGATGACGAAGCGGGGTAAGCACAATGCGTATTCAGTTTGTTGCATGGGCGCAACGTGTCAAATCCATGTAACAGCACACTGCAGTTGTTGGCATTATAAAGTGGATCATCCCCATCTCTAACAGAGATACACGGCTTTTCAAACCCAAAATCATCCATTTTAGAGTAAGGAATTAATACACAGAATTAGCGCAGCTGTCAACATGGAGAAGAAGAAACATCTAACTTCTATTGCCAATGACGTCTTAAACAGATGTGCCCAGTAATTTCTTTCACTCCCTCTTTTAAATTTTTGGCAATTTTTTGGGTTTTTTTTTTTTTTTTTCTTGAGCGAATTTAACTGTGTTGTTTGACCAAGGCCGAGAGTCTAAATGACACCTCTGATAAGCTGGATTTGACGAGTATTGTTCGAAATCGAACAAGAAAAAGTGAATAGTATTGTATAGTCCCAGTCTAATATGAGTCTAGTACTGCTTATTGAACATGTATATAAATGCTTTCAGGAAGTTGGATACTTCTGTAGATTCATTGATGGAAGAATTTGAGAGAGAATGGGACTCTCAGATGAATGGATATTCAAAGAAACTAGTAGAATTTTGCTGCTCGAAAGTGCTTCCTATGATGTGTATCAATATAGATGAAAATATTTGTGATGGCTCCTTTAGCCGCTTCACATTTGATATGATGCGCGCTTGGGAGATGCCAAGCTCGGCTGAGGAAGAATCGTATACGGTGAGCAAACTTTATTTTGTCTCAAAGTAAGTTCTTCTGATAGTATACATCCTACGAAATTCTCCAGTATATTCATGTGATGTAAGGGATCGAGTGCCCCTCACTGTGCTACTATGAAGGCTTTAGCCATTGTTTGGTTTGGATTGAAATAAGATTTTTAGTAAATTTTGATATAAGTTGATATAAGATTTTGGTAGAAAAATTCATAAAAGTTGTGGGTCCATGGTTGAAAACAAGTTTAAGAAGAAATAAGTTTTAAGAAATGGGGCGAAACTGTGGCTTAACGACTATGATATCATGCGATAACATAAGTTATTACAAGCTTGTTCTTGTCAATCCATAGTCTCCACCAACTCAGAAAAGATTGTGTGGACATAAAGAGTAGACTCAGCTTGAACATTCTATTTCTGTATAAGATAATTATTCTGCAGATGGATTTTGAAATAAATTATTACACGCGTTCAAGTATGATTTTCAGATTGGTTGATTCATTTGAGACGAGCATTACACGTGTTCAAGAACAAAGAATGTTTGAAGTTAAATCTGTTAGTTTTGAACCATTTGTGCAAATGAAGACCAACTCGTGAATTATGTGCGGCATCACAAGTGTAACATGTTTTGATATTTTTTAAGAGTCTGCACTTTGGATGAAGTTTCAAGAAACTTGCCCACAGTGCCCAGCACTTCACTCTTTTTTTCTTGATTGTACTAATAGATGCTCCTAGAGCTAAAATATTTACCAGACTAGTCCATCTGTGGCTCTGTCAACTTTGGTGCAGAAGTTCCCTTGGTCATGCCTCTTCATTGACGAATTAATTTTTTTGAGAAAACTAAATAATTTACATGAGGTTCTTTTGACATCTTATTTCTGCTTGATTTATGCACCTCTTCTTGTTTTCTAGGAATGTGTGGCAAAAGAGAAAGAGGAGAAAAAAGTACCCATAAAAACCAGTCAAGAGCAAGATGACGTATCCCTTTTCTATTCTGATCTCATTCCACTCCTTGTAAGCACATCTGACATCTGTTTTTTCGGTATTGATGGCTTGAACATAGTCCAGGTGTGATCTGTAATAATCTAGTAAATGCAAATCGTAATTGCTGTTGTTTGATTTTCGACATAAGAATTGAGAAAAAAATGTCCATTTATCCTGGAGGAAACCTTTACATTTTAGATAATCTGCAAGAGAACGTGAAGTGTCTGATTGCCTGGAGTAAGTTTTCATACTAAAAGGTAACTTTTGTTGGCAGGTTGATCATGAATCAAGTGTTGGAGAAGAAGCCTATGTGTGGTTGGGAATGCTCATTCCTTTGGGTGCCGACGTTGTTAATGGGAGATTTACTTTTGAGACACTGACAGCACCCACGGCTAATCAACTTCACTTTCCTGCTTATGATCACTTCCTGAAAGAAATTAACAAGTAATTATATCTAACATGTCTTATCTCATTTAAATAGTTCAAGTGGCATTTTACTTAATTAGTGACAAAGACTACGATAATGCTGCAGTTGTACACAAGCACTTAATTAATTCATTTTTGGAGGGAGGAACAAATAGCAGTTTCATAATTTCTCAGCTATATGTCTCATGCCCGGTCGATTTGATTATATCTTATGGATTCATAGAACTAAAACTGTAATAACATGTGGTTTTTATTTTTGGGAAAAAAAGTGATAACACTCCCTCAGTATTCACTGGGAGGATGGCAAGCTGTGTATCTTAATCTGAAACATGCTTGCATTTTCTTTTTGTGCACATTTTTCTGTTGATACGAGTTTTCTTGCCTTTTCTTTAGATGTATAAATCATTTGCAGAAGCAAGAGACACCAACGGGTGTAACACTGGCAGATGATGAATTTATACTGCACGTGGAGGGAACTGCAGGCTCACAGAGAGTGGTGCGCCATATTGGAGGAACCAGTTGGCCTGGTCTGTTTACTAATTTTATGAATTCTTCAGTGGTAGAGTTGCTAGAAGTGCAGATACTCTTTTTACACAGATAAAAGTGCTTGGACTAAGATACATGTATGATTCTAGGCAGGTTGACGCTAACAAACTACGCCCTTTACTTTGAGACATCTGGTGTCGTATCTTATGAAGACGCGCTTAAACTTGACCTTGCAAAGGACATTGAGCAAAGCGTAAAACCTACTGCTACAGGTCCATGGGGTGCTCCTATTTTTGATAAAGCAATACTTTATGAATCTTCTGAATTGTGAGTGAAGTTAATGTCACATATTCTGTCATATTGGAACAATTGTTTATTTAATGTTAATTTTGTTTAAGATATATGAAAAGGTTAATTTTTTTAGGCAAGAAGGCGTTCTCCTGGAATTCCCAGAGATGACGAGCTCAACAAGACGTGACCATTGGCTTGCACTCATGAAAGAGATTATGTTATTGCATCAGTTTCTTTTGAAGTTCAACGTGGAATCACCACTTGAAGCCTGGGAAATGCATGCAAGGACGATACTTGGAATTATAAGACTTCATGCAGCTAGAGAAATGCTAAGAATTTCACCTCCAATTCCAAAAAGCTTTTTAATTTTTGCTTTGCTCAATGAGTTACCAAAGGGGGACTACATACTTGAGGAGCTAGCCGGGAGTCTGAAGAAGGTTACCGGTGCACATCCATGCAGTGCCAGCTCTATACTCAGGAACTTGAATGCCTCCCAACCATGTGTTCCATGTTTAGAGATGAAAGTCGGCAAAGAAGAAATTGCCCAGCATGAAAACCTTTCATCGTCAGTTAACCAGGCAAAAGAGGAAGGAAAAGAAATGGACACGGCCAAGGCCACAGCAGAGGGGCTAAAAGAGGACGGTATCAGTGAAAGCGCGCAAGTTCTTATGGTAAGCAGGGTACATAATCATGAGAAGTTCAATGTTTCGTTATATCAAGATACTGTCTTAAGTGCCTGTGATGATGTGCCTATAATTTATATAGTCTTACAAATACAAGTAATACTTACTGCAATGCTATTTTTTCATGTTCAGGGACTACTTGAAAAGCTCAAGAAATTTTTCCTACGGTCTAGAGGAATTTTTATATGGGAAAGACCCGTACCTACTATAACTGTGATTTTTGCGTCACTAATAGTCATCTACAAGTAAGTGCAATTTGATCATTCTTTCAAATGAAGTAAGTTTTATGCTTTGGCTTTTCCCATCTGCTCAAAAGAATGATAGGCTTAAATTGTTTCGTCTTGTAGAGAATGGGTTGGCCCAGTTATGGCAGCTTTCTCGCTGTGGGTGGTTGCAACCATGCTTTGGGCTAGACGGACGAGGATTCCAGAATGGCAAAACAAAATTGTAATCTGCACAGGTTCAAATCAGTCGACAATGGAGAGCATAGTGTCAGCACAACAAGGATTAAGAACTGTACATGAAGTAGTGAAGAATATAAACATAGCGATGTTGAAAATCTGGTCAATTTTGGTCTCTAAAGCTCCAAAGGTATGATTATAGAGTAATTGCTTTTGGTCGATGATATTGTTACCACGTTAAGAATAATTCATAATTTACTCCAACTCGTCTTGTTATTGCAGCATACTGATACAGTTATGATAGCTTTGAGTTGCGGCTCAATTTTGTTTATGGTGGTTCCATTCAAGTTCATCCTAATGGTCCTTGTTTCATGTGGAAGCATGATGGCATCCCCATTGGGGAAGCGTATGCAAAATGAACAAAGTAATCGGCGTCTAAGAGAATGGTGGGACTCTATTCCTGTCACCCCTGTTGAATTTGTGGACTGCTCTAAATGATAGAAGATGTTATCAAGGTTTGTTTCTTTTTTCATGTACAATTTTGATCATAAATCGAACCAGTGGACGCCTTTTTGATTGGGTGCATCGATGCAGGATTTTATCAAGTAGTGCATGGCACGGAGAAGATGCAGTAAGTATAGTTATTTATGAATAAAACATTGCCGACATGTGAGACAATTCGATGAATATATAGCCCCGTTTGACACCCATTAATTTTTCATTCTCATTTTTTTTTCTATTCTCATTCTTCATTTCAACCACACATTCTCCAAATAAAATAATATTACACAAAAATTTAAAACTTTTCATCACTTTTCCACCACACATTCTCAAATCAATCACTATTCCAAAAATTTTCTTTTCCTAAAAATGGATTTCAAACTGGGGCATAGTTTTTTCATAGACGTTATGTACAAGTTACTTTCCGACCTAATGCTAGTAACTCAGTTTTAGCCAAGTTTTATACAAGTCATTTATCTTTAAATTGTTTTAATTTTGTCACTCGCATTTCCAAGTTGTTAACCCGCTGCCAGTTCATTAGTAAAAAGCTCATTGTAATTAAATATCTTATCTCGAGTAATGTTATTTATTATTTGAGTGTCAGTGGTTAATCTCTAATGTTCGGTAGAAGAATTGATCATTTAACTTGAGGATAACATAGTGCCTTATATGATGACGGTCATATTTTGGTAATTTGGACGTTGCTCTGCCAAAGGTCGCTAATACAATATCGTTTTAATATGTCAAGAATCATATGAAAATTTCGAATGATCAATAGAGAATTTGTCACTCTAAAATAGTAAGAGATTATGAAATATGCTTCATTCAATTAAATTAATAACGAAATCATTGGTCAATATATACTCATAAGTTGAAAATGAGTTTTTGATTTATATTGATTTAATAATGGATGAAAGATATGATCGATAATTGAGATTGACACATAAACATATCTCGTAATTTATCGGATTATATTGACGAAAGGATTTTATCATATTACATGACATTTTTCGTCACGTGTATTGTCCGACGCATTGCTAGATATCAATCTTAGACACCGAATGTGAATTGATGATAAATTAAAAAGGGATATTTTAATCGATTTTGATTATATCAAAATAATAATTCACGTCGTTAGGTATCGTGATCGGGAACCTGATGGGTCACATACATAAGGAGAACAAGAAGAATGAGATTTCAATTAATTAATTAACAAGTGTTGTACAATTAATTAATTGGGTTGCTTGTTAATAGACTTGAATTAATTAATTTATTGACTGAATTTAATTAATTGGATTAATTAAATTTTGGATCGGATTAAGTTTAAGAGACGGGTCAAACCAACTTAGACTTATATTAATAAGTCATTAGTGTTTTAGAAAAGAACGGAACATAATTCAAATTATTGCTAGCACAAAAAAAAAAAGAAAAACTTTAATTCTCTCATTTTTGTTCCCTGTGTGGATTTTTATTAGAGGTTGGACAATTAGACAGCTGTGGATTGCAGATCGTGATTGTTCGTATTTTAAGATCAGTAAAGGAATTTGCAGAATTTACAAAAGATATAATTTTTATCATAATTTCTCTCTAAGCACAAAACATATCTTTAGTTTTGAAAATTTTGTTTATATTTCGTTGTACATGTTAAGTAAATTCTCAACACAATCTCATTATTTCACACACTGTCACGTCACAAATATTTCATCATAATAATGATAAATAGCATTATTGATCTCGTAATTATAGATTCTTGTATGTTAAAAGGCATGTTTTGGGGTTCATAATGACACGTTTTAGGTATTTAGAAGACTGCACAGCTTTATTGAAAGTGGTTGGTACAACTGATATAAGAACAAATATCTTGTTTCAGGATCTTGGAATAGAGCTCTTTGGGGGAGGCTACAAAAGAAATCCCAATATATGGCTACTGTAACGTGTAATTTTTTTTTAAAAAATATTTTTTGGTAAGGAAATTAGCAAAATGATTACTTTTGAAAGGCCATATGGAAAATGTCATTAATGTTCCATGTTTCTATAAAATCTAACCTAGGTGCACAATTTTTTAGGTAAGTTTTGAAATCTTTTTCGCGAGACAATTGAATGGCGCGTAAGATAGTTCTAACGATTTTGGAAGATAGTATGATTAATTACGACAGTTTTTTAATTGATAGTTTGATAATCAAGATGGTTTAAATTATTCGTGTTATGTAGTTGAAACTATCTTTGATTAGTCGAATTGTTTTTCATCTTTCGAGATAGAATTATCTTTCGGGCAGTTAGAACTGTCTAACTTACAAGCAAATGTCGCGTGAAATGAACTCTTTAGGAAGATATTAGGGTGCATTTGATTGCCAATATTTTCCAT
>CAIGRS010076905.1:0-13150 GCA_903798395.1 Fraxinus floribunda | reverse complement strand
CATAATTTGTTAAGTTGTGATCAATTAATTCGATAATTTGTGATCGTAAAATAAGTTGTGACCTATTAGATTTGTGATTTGTGATTGAGATTTAATATGTAACCTTTGTGATTGAGAAACAATACGTAATCTATTAATTTAATAATTTGTGGTCGTAGATAAATTTTGATCTATAAAATTTGTGTTTTGTGATTGAGAAATTATGCGTGATCTTAATTTAATAATTTGTGATTGATAGATAAGTAGTGACATATTAAATTTGTGATTGTGAATATGACATCGTTTTTTACTACAACCAGTACGTAATTATGACCATAAATTGTATGGGATTGTGATATTAATATATTTAATTAATAAAATATTTTTAATGATCTATTTTAATTAATTAAATTTAATTATGACCTAGAAACTTTAACCTCATAATTGTTAATTTTGAAATTATATTTTCTAATCACCTTAATTTTGTATGGTTCTCTAAAATCAAATCAAATCAAAAGTAGGTGGTTACAAAGTTACAACTTTCTCTTTAAACGGAACCAAAGTTCCATGAAAAAAAAAACAAGGGAGAGGTTCAGAAGAAAAAAAAATTTAAAGCCGGAGAAAGAGAAGAAACTCTCTCAAGCCTAAGTTCGAGAAACATCAAGAAGATTAAAATCTTTATGATATTCAAGCAAGTCTAAGATAAGTCTAGAATATCAAAATTTTCATCAAATCAAACCAGCTCAAGTCCAGGTCTCAAGTTCAAATTCAAGCCTCGAAGTTCAAGTATCAAACAAGCCAAGTTCTGTACAAATGAAATCTCCAACAAATCTTGAAATTCAAGATCCCCGCTACTTGACCTGTCTTCTTCCAACTCTCAGATAATTAATTAGAGGATCTTGTAGCTCTGCAAACACAAAAAGATCAACCTCTACTGTATTTCTCATAAATAAAATTTGTAATAATTTCTATATTTTATACATGAATTTGTCGTACAGGAAGTTTGCTTGACAGAATGTTGGATAAGCTATGCTCGATCGAGTCTCTACCATCGGCGTAACCATGTACTCTCCCATGGGTTTCTCATTCTCATTGGTCACATTAGCAATTAGTTTTGATGTGTTTTCTGCAATTGTTTTTTCTTTCTAATTTTTTGTGTGCTTCACACCGTTCGTTTCTTTTTAATCTAAATGTTTGTTCGATTTTCAGAAAGATGGAGCAAAATCACCATATTTCGAATTTTACATGTAAGAGATCTAAATAGAGAGAAGGACTCGCTGTAATTTTAACAATATAAACTTAAACTAAAAGAAAGTAGTAAAAATTCAAATTAGAGATATAATTAAACTAGCCCTCTTTGACTTCCTATAAAACAAAACAATTTATTTCTCATACTCATTTTCAACCACACATTTACAATTAAAAAAAATTGTACGTAAGTCCAAATTTTTTTATACTTTTCAACGACATATTCTCAAAAAATACTATTCAAAACATCATATTTATACAATAATGATCGTCAAACATGAGCTAAATACTATAATCCCCGACAATTGTGCCAAAATGATCGCTAAAATCTCGTAAGTACAAGATACAATAGCCAAGTAATAAAGTATGAGTTATCATTCCCTCGAGGACCAAATACTTAATCTAGTTCTTAACTCTAATTAAAAATCAAATTGTAATTTGTTGGTTTTATAACTAAATCTAAAACTAATCTAGTGAGTAGTGAGAAGCAATTATAAAGTCAATTAAAAGCAAGCATCAAGACTTCAAATTCCCCTTTATTAGTCCGTTCTAACACAACTAAAGACCATGACAACACTTGATTAATTTTGCCAATTAATGTTCATATTTTGTTCAATAATCTATCTTGAGTATAATTAAACATATCCATACTCATGACATTTCAATATTTTTATGTAAGACGCGAACATGAAACAATGGATAGAAACATTAAAACATCAAGTTAAATCATGTAAGACATAGCAATATATCTTTATCCCCTATCGAACTCACAATGAATGCTACAACGTGCAATATTCCTTATTCTTTTTCTCAAATAAAATAAAGATTACACATTTTCAATTGTAACTAATTAATTGAAAAACATTAAAACCTATAACAATCATGCAAAACACAAGTATTAAATTTCAATGTTTTGAAATTATATTATAACTTCGTAACAAAGGGTTAAATCTACGTCCTAGTGACTAAATGTTTAGCCAAGCACCATAAAGTTACAAGAATTTATGTTTGAATGCAGTGGTGGACCCAACACCCAAAGAGGAGGGACGGCCGCTCGTGCTGAGCTCCACCAGAACAGTGCATGGGGATGAGAAAGAAGAAGACCGGAGCTGGAGAATCTGGCGATGTCTTCTTTATCTTCCTGTTTCTTCTTCTTGTTGTTGTTTTTTTTTTAAAAAATAAAATAAAATTGGGCCTTTGCATTTGGTTGGGTTGAAATTATAATTTAATGTAGTAGGACCTCTGCTTTTCAGCCCAAATAAATGATATATATGGTCCAGGCTCACGGGTCTGTTAATTTCAATAATTCACCACGGGTCAATTCCATTTCAATTTCCACAAATTTACATAGTTCCACCACTTCCACCAACATTCGCCCCCGGTGGTGCCTGCACCAGTGTAGAACGACTTGAGTATCGAAAGTCGGAAGGTCAGAAACAGTCTTAGTGTTGCGGCTGCTGCGGTGCCGTCGTAACTGTGAATTTGAGCCTGTGAATTTTCTGACTCTTTTTTGTTTTTTGTTTTGGTATTGTTTTTTATTTATGAGTTTTGATTATCATTACTTAAGAATCATGATTTATAGTCTATGAGTTAATTGACAATTTGGCATTGAAATGAGAATTTGATTTGTGAATTGTGATTTGGGATAAATATTTTATGTTGCACTATCATTGAATTATCAATTTTAATTTA
This sequence comes from Fraxinus floribunda, assembly GCA_903798395.1. Lineage (NCBI taxonomy): Eukaryota > Viridiplantae > Streptophyta > Magnoliopsida > Lamiales > Oleaceae > Fraxinus > Fraxinus floribunda. The sequence continues at coordinate 10,231 of CAIGRS010076905.1, read as the reverse complement.
TGTTTCTCATATTAACAACTTGTAAAAGTAAATCAATGCTATAACATTTATCATAACCTAATTAAAAGAAAGTAGAAAGAGAAATTAAATGAACAGAAGGAAGAAGAAATTATTTTTTACAATTAGGTACAGTACATTGTGTTTTCATCCGACCAAAAAAATGTTTTTCCACGTAAATATTTGCAATGTTCTGATATCAAGAACATTTTGGACAAGAAAATTGCAAGAATAGTTATATTACAGCTACAGTAAATGTAATTAATCTATTAATTATTCCCCTCATAATTGAGGAAATTTTATTTTTATAAGCTAGTATAAATATTCTTTTTTTTTTTCACATGAGATATAGACACGCAGATAATAAATGATCCTAGATATTTGAGTTTGTACAGATCATCTCTGAAAGAATGAATTCAAACTGATTAATGCAAATATCAATTATTTGTGGTTTAATCATTAATGCACATACTTATGGATCATGATTATGATATTGGTTTTCATATCCAAGCCAAGAGTGATTCAAATAATTAATGAATCCACCAAACAAGCTAATGAAATAAATAGGAAAGAGTGAGGGAAAAAGATGTTTTCGTTTTGCATTCTTTGATACATTTGCATTGATCCCCATCCATATTTCTTATAAATCCTCACTATAATTAAAGTAATAAAGTGGTGTTTTTAACTTGTGTTAAAGATTAGTAAGGCAAGGATTGATTGGTTGCTCTCTCTTGGCAGCTAGAATTTCAATTAGGACTCCATAAGGTATTGTAGATATTACACCGCTAACGTGTATAAATTATATTCTCAAAACATACCTTTTACTTTTAAGCAAAATCGAACATAGTTTCTACTTACCAAAATAGAATTCGGGTGATAATTTGTTATATTATTCTTCTTGTAGTCATCCCTCTCTCCCTGTATCTCGCTATTGCGGTCGCTGATAGTTGACGGTTGACGACCGTCGACCGCCCTAGCTGAGTTGATCTCCTGGGTCCGCCCTTGTTTGAATGATGAGACATCACCGAGATTTAGATGTCGATAAAAAGGAAGAAAAATCTTGATTATTTGAATCTTTTTGGTTCTTTTTGACAATCTCCTTTTGCATGCTTCGTTATGCAAAATCCAATAAATTATCTACAATTTGTATGTTGGAATGAAAATTCTTGTTTCTTCCTCTTGTTCTCTCGTGAATGCTCAGTTCCCTCGAAATTGTGCCTCTCGTGTAGGTTAAAATTGTGGTAGAATTGCTTTCCATATAAAAATATTTAGTCAAAGAAGGAAATAGAATATTTACATTCGAGTTGAATCATGTTATCGCATTGTGTAACACCATTCTCTGGTGAATTCTAAATTGTCCTTTCATTTCAAAGCATACGCTTCATATTTTCTTAAGTTAGTTCCTAAAAATAAAGCCATTACACTCTCATGTCAATATCACTAGACTTTTATCCATTCAACATTGCATCATGGAAGGGGAGCAAATCCAAATGGAAAAAACTTACATTAGGTTTACGGATATTGAGACTTGAACTAATGACTATAAGTCCTAAGTACGTTAACTTGAAATGACTAAAATGCTCAAACTCAAAACGTGCCTTCAGAATTTACCCTACTTTTATTTTTCTTCATTAAAAATAATCAAAAACCTCCTTCAGTCCTAATTTCGTTGTCTTCTTTCTTTGCATTATTCCCATTATAGATTGCAATAAGCGATTATATTTCAATAACAAAAGAAAAGATCATAAGCGGAATATTACTCTCCATAAAACAAGAATTTAAGTAAATCTTTGATGGTAGATTTCTCACTATTTTCCATTTCATTCAACAGTTACGTTACGTGGTTATTCTTGATTAGTCTACCCATATAAATGTTTGACTTAACTACCTATTAAATGCAATTATTAAAATTCAAGTTATTAAAAGCACATGATCAATTCACACGTGTTAGTCATAAAACTCTCAAAAAAAAAAAAAAAAATCTGAGTCCATCTTTCACCTTGAAATTTTTAACTAATGAAAGTTCAAGTTTTTGATGACACGTCCAAATATGCATAAATTTTGAATCATGTATAACAAGTTATTTTATTTTTATTTTAAAAATTACATTCCATTTGAATATAGTGGGGAAGGTCACAACCACCACCTAAAGACGATGTAGTTTTGAAAGTCCTTGCACTATACACATTCAATATGACCAGTCTGGATCTAATATAAAAAAAGTATATATATATATATATATATAGAGAGAGAGAGAGAGAGAGAGAGAGAGAGAGAGAGAGATTAACCAAGACAAAGNGAGAGATTAACCAAGACAATGAATCAAATGAGAGAAAAAAAGATAAAAAAAAAAAAACTCTCTCATAAATCTCTTGTTTCTCTACTGGATGATGAAATCGAAGCAAATAAATGTAGCAGAATCCTGGAATAAAGTGGATAACAAAGAAATAGAGCATTATTTCAGAGAAACAAAATTTAAGTTAAAACTCAATCACAAACACAAACTCAAATACAATATACACGCCGGTAGTCAAAGAAGCAAAAAGCATAAAAGTAAAACCCAGCTACTCATTATTTTCGCATAGAATTATAACTCTCACAACGCGATGAATACCCCCAAAATGGCACACAAGTCTACTGTACTGACCAAATATCCTAGTCCTAAAAGACAGAAAGGCCTTAAATCATAGAAGAATATGTATCAGTCCAATTTTCCCGAGCTCATTATTATCATACTAAATTCACTTTTCCAAATGAACCCGTCGCATTGGCCTGTTTACAGGACCTTGTCTGCTTCGACCTGAATAATGGGCATTCGAGTACCTTCCTACCGATCCCATTCCTCTCTCTGTTTTCTCATCTCTTCCAGATGTTTGGTTTTTTGAAAAATGCCTCTCTTTAGAAGGATTGTGATTCTTTGATGCGTCATCTTCATAAGGCAATGGCTGAAGCCCTTGCTCTAGTCTAAGTCCCTGTATAGGTTTCGGCTGTTTAGATTCGTCCATTTTCCTAAAGGTAATTGATATCCTGGCCATAAAATATTCAAGAATCAGCATATTATGCAGAAACGCAAATGAGGGAAGTTTGAAGAACATAACTTATTTGAATTAGTACCTTCTCGTAGGAACAGCTGGCACACAGTGCTTAGCCACATCAGCTCCATTTCCCTTTAAGACAAGAACAGATCTGGCAAAAGATTTGGCAACAAGTTAATATTTATAAGAGGATGATTTCCCGGGTAGAAACAAAAAACTTGAATTTTCATGTTTATCTGATAAGAGTCTTTTAAGTTCTAAATACTCACCCAACTGGTAGAGGAATTGCAAAAGAACCAGCGAAGTCACCAGGACCCATTATTTTCAAGTTTGATCCAAAAAGTATTTCACACTCGCTAAGGAAAGAGACGGTACAAAAGGGTCGAACGAAATCGTGATTATCAATGTGAGGTGGTATACAGTCTCCCTCTTCATAGATGTTGACGATACAGCTATCGGGAACACACGATGGAGGGAGAACATGCCACGTAACGAGCCTTTTGATCATAACTTTAAAAAGACGAGGTAAAGGATCAACCATTTCATTCTTGAGAATGCCTGGTGGATTGCCCTTTTTATCCTGCCATTAAAAAAATTGAACTTGAGGCTATTGATACATTTCTACTAATAGTGATGTGGTAAACAGTGAATAAGCGAAAGTTCTATGTCCAAACTACGATGCAAAGAGAAACTTACTATTGCATAATTGTAGCAGCAACCAAACTGAAGAGTGATGCGTCCCTTCCCTCTCATCCACTTCTGCGGCGCAGAGTAGGTGCGCTCTGAAATTAAAACTTAGTAAACATATGCGTATTCTTAACCATGTCACAACCTTAAAATAAAGCAATGAAATTAAATATGAAAATCAGGGCCATCCAAAATCATATGCAAATTGCCATACATAACTAATGTTGTAAAGAGCAGCATAACTATAAGGAATATAAGTGCAAAAAACATTGACACCATAGAACCGAATTAATTAAAGTGGCGATTGCACGAGTTTTAAGAACAAGTAGAAGGAAAGTTGCCTATTTGCAAACTAGGCACAGTGATTCTATTGTATCCTGAAACCTATTGAATGCGATTTAAGCTCCATTCCTATAAAAATATGTTAAATATTGATCCTGCTCTATGAAGTAATTTAGTTTAACAACTCATTAGCTTCTGATCAAAACAATCAAACAACTTCCTAACAGTCCATGCCTGTGAACTACAAAGCCTCCCTAAAACCCAAAGGTTGATTGCATGTGAGATTGACCAGAAATTAATAAAGCAGAGAATGATATCAAACAGTTTGACAGTATCCAGAAGGCATATAATCATACTGATTAATCATATAACCAGAAATAAAAAACTCGACCTCTTAATCCTCATGTGAAAAAGAAAAAGACAAATGGCCCTGACTCAGAAGCTAACCATGACTGTAGGGTCTAGACGACTCCAATACTGACACTTGTCAAATTTTCTGTTCAAGATCTACGTGGCATTGCTCCCCAAATCCCCCACATAAAAAAATTTCCATAAATGACAAAATCAGCTTATCAGAGATATGCAGAAATCATTATTCATATGGTGATAACTAGAGGGAAAGACATCGAAAGTTAATGCAGATAAAAAAACACAGTACAGTAACTCACCTTTCAGCTTCCCATTGCTCCCCATCTCTTGAAGCTCCTCAACATACTTAACAATCCTGTTTTGTTCTGCAGCACTGAATACACATGTATGTAACTCCAGGCCTTCTAGAATGTTCACGAATTTCCCATTAACTCTTTCGAAAGATATAAAATTCTTCTTTCTCCCCACATTACAGAATCGAATGTGTTCTCTTTGCTCCCTTGACAACCCCGACTTTGGCTTAGCATCCTCCAATGTTGTTCCCTCTTGCACACTGACAGATGTACTACTACCATTCTCTTCCCCCATGTGTTCGAGTAGGAGAACTCGGTATAGGGCCCAAGACATTTTCACCTTCAAGCTTGCAAAAGGCGTTAACAAGGTAGATGTTTCACTGATTGAAGAGGCGTCAGCAGCTGGCTCTGACGACCAATCTGCCTCATCTTTCCAGCTACCCAATGAATATGTATCTGTGCTATCATTATGATCCATACTATCCTTCAAACTCCCAACTGAACAATCACAATCTTCTTTACTTCTACTCAGATCCATGATAGCCGAAACAGAAAATTTCCCCTTTTTTTTACCAGGTCCTACTTCACCGTCGATTTCTACAAAAGCCAAAAAAAAAAAAAAATAAAAAAAAAAAAACCAATAACACACAGGATTTTCAGAAAAAAACAGAAAAACTAAATCCTTAAAGGCAGTATATTATACCAGATGAAAAACCATTCTACTTTCCAAATTCAGTTACTGTAAATTCATAGTTTTTAAAAGAGCCCACTTTTTCAATAGCACAACTCCGTTCAGACTGAAATAATAATAATAATAACGGAAAGAAACATTCCAGGGGATCAAATACTCCAATAAAACTCAGACACAAATGCAAAAAGAGATTTTCACCAAGGCGTCAAGATTTTTAATTCCCCTTATTTTTAGATTACGTAACTGAAAATTCTCCATATTATTATAGTCCATAAGAACAGCAATGGATATGCAGGACATAATTACACTTGGATATATACGGCATTTATAAAGGGGTGGTTTTTGTACCTGGGTTGAGGGATCGAATGCGATCAGAAAGAGTTTCAGTACAGCTCTTGCAGAGTCCACATGAGAGAAACGGCAGCCAATTGGACAAGAACTCGGAAGCAATTCGAAGTTCTTCGGCGCTGTAATCCTGTACGAACGGATCTTTCTCCCTAGAATTCTGGCTGTCGCCCATGTCAGTTAGAGTACGAATCGACGCGGAGAAAATCGGTGGCAAATCGGAACACCACAAGAAAAAGAGATTAATCGAAGACCAAGAAATAGAGATTCAGGTGTGGATTTGTGAAAGGGGATTGGGGAAGACAATATATAAGTGGACAAATACTCCCAAATAGAGGCTGATTTTAAATTACTTCCTCAATCTGACGAAATATGGTAACAGGAACGGGAAAAGGAAACAATTACTCAATTCGACGCAAATTAGGAAGAAATCAGTTCGGCGCAAATTAGGAATTTTTTTTTTGGATACTAATGCTATTGCTATATCGCACAAGGATTGCTGTCCACATTTGGTAGGCTATGTTAAATGGATTATAATTTTTTGTAATCCACATTAAAAATTTCATTTTCATTTTTCTACTCATTTTTAATCATACATTCTTAATAAAATAATATTTTTCATCACATCAATATCTTTTTCTTCTTTTTCAACCACACATTCTTCATTAATCTACTATTTCAAAATATATTCTTTCAAAATAATATGCTCAAACACACCATTAATTCAATTTGTAATTTAATTTACCCTTACTGTTTCCTAAATTAATGTTAAAAATTAGAATAATGCTCCTGTTCTCACGGCTGATACCCGACGTGTTTTTTTTTTTTTAATTGTTCAATCAAATATTGATACGTGTCCTCTTTCATTAGACATGTCACTATAGCATAGCTCTAAAAACTAGTTATACCACCTTTAAAAAAGGGTGGTTATATCACAAATTTTGTTTGATACGCTATATTTTAATTTCAGTTAAATCCATTAATCTTTGTTCATAGTTGCAATTATTTCAATAACTTTTTACATCAAATTCTTATATTCAATATTTCATTAATTAATACGTTTCATCCTCGATAATTTTTTATATCAAAGTATTTTGTTTTCATACTTTGAAATAAGAAAAGAATATTTTTTCACTTTATTTATTTATTTTCAAAATATGATGAAAAATAAGTTATTTTGTGTCATTTCAGTGGACATTTGGATATAAAATTGATATTGAATACAAAATGTGTTAACTAATGAAAAAATTGAGATTAAGAATGGCATGAAAAATTATTAGGGAAATAAATGCTATAATGAGCAGCGATTAAAAACCTTATGTATTTAAAAAGTGGTGCAAGAAATAATTTTGTAAAAATGACTTCTTGAAAAATGTGGGGTTAAAAAGTAAGGATTTTTTTTGAGTTTTCAATTTTCAATTAGGACAATGTATGGTAGAAAATGAGTTTGGTGAAATAGTGCGTTTGATTTGCTATTTTCAAGTTGTTTTCAATTTTCAATTTTGCAAAGCACGTAAAATGTATTTAGTTTGTTATTTTTGAAAATATGAAAATAACATTAAACTTATAACATAAAACTCAAAACATATTTTGACATTTTGAGTGTGTTAAGTGAAAATTGTGAAAACACTAAACATATGGAAAACAAGCGTTTAAATAAAATTTTAGAAGTTAACAATTTTAGAAAATAAAAATATAAAATTCTAACAAAAAAATTAAAAATATAAAACAATAAAAATTTTCAAAAAATAAAATTCTAGATTCTAAAAATCTTGAAATTCTAAAAAAAATAAAAAATTAGAGAAATAAAAATTATAAAAAAATAAAAATATTTAAAGTTGTTAATAATTATTTGCATAAAAATTCTAAAAAAATATTTAAGTGAACACAAATAAAAATATTATCACTCCACATCATTAATTGTTATTTTTATTTCTTATATTTTGAACTCAATTTATTATTTATTTTTATTTTACTTTTGTAGAAAAAAATTATAAAATTCACTAAATTTAAAATGTATATATAATTTGGCAATATATTAACATAAATGTATTTTTACTGAATAATCAGATTTTATGGAATAAAACATAACAAAATAAAATTTTAAACCGAACGTGTTTTCTAACTTTCTGTTTTGTGGTATAATTTTTCAAAATAATAAACTGAGCATGTTTTTAGAAATCTTAAAACATATCCTCAAAATAAAAAGCAGAAAACAAACTCAAAACTAAAAATTAAAAATTAAAACACAAACCAAACCGAGAGACTTGTATTGTATCTCTTAATCACATCTCTATCGGACCAAACATAGACATTAAACACCATTTTATCCGAGAACATGTGGAGATTCATGTTGTATCTCTTAAGCACATTTCTACAGAGAAATTTTGTTGACTCATTTGCTAAACTTTTGGATGATCTTAGGTTTGAGTTTCTTAGGAATACTATGGTGTCTGTGTTACTCCTTGAATAGTACTTTAGGTGCATGCATACATTAGGACATATTCTTTACATTATTTCTGCATGCACGTTAACTTGTTTAAAGCATATGTGAAATATCTTCATAAAACATGTACAAAAAGAATTGTTTGATTATATATATCTTTATAGTGATGTAATAGAACGTGTCATTCATCAAATGAGTATTTGAAAAGTGAATGAAGAGTACAATTATCATTGACTTAGAACATATGTGGAGTACTTGGTACAATATACTTTATGTACATTAATCTTTACTACACATAATAATCTTTTGTGATTGAGTTTGACCACACGTGTAAGATTCAGGATGACGACCATTGGGGTGGTGAAGTGAATATGAATCGACCTTTAATTAGATTACCTAAGCTCTTGTATTTTTCCCGAGTAAGGAAAAAATAAATAATAAAAAAAGAAGTGGCAATAAATACATTATTTTTGCTAATAAATTCATGTTTCAACAATTGCTTATATGAAGGGAGATAACATTCTACAAAAAAATCTACTTGAGCTATACCATTTAAAAATAAGTCCTAGTAGCACTGGGTTTACCTTTCATTTTTATTAGACAAAATTCATTTTCATTGGTGATATTTTGCAAGTCTCTCACAAAATTAATGTTTTGAGTTTTAATCATGAATTGTTCATGTTGCACTACAGATGCAGGTTTATTATACTTCGTACTCCAATAGGTTTCATTTAAATATTTTTTTTAAGAATTTTTATGTACATAATCATTAAGAACTTGAACTATTTTTATTTTATTTTTTATAATTTTTACTTTCCTATAAATTTTCATAATTTAATTTCTTTCAGAATTTTAATTTTTGGTTTTAGAATTCTATTTTTTTTAATTATTTTAGAATTTTCAAAATTTTTATATTTTTAAAATTTTAAGTTTTATTTGTTAAACATAAAATATTTATATTTTAAAAATTTTTGGTTTTAAAAATTTATTTAATCTGTCGTTTTTCATATTTTTCACTAAAAACACTAAAAACGTAAAAATGCATTTTGAGTTTTATTTTATAAGTTTAACATTGTTTTCGAAAATATATTTTCAGAAATGTTAGACAAAACACACCTCAGTGTTTTACAAAATTGAAAATTGAAAATAGCTTGAAAATGCAAACCGAATACACTCTAATTATTTTCTAACATTTTGCTGATAGGAAGAAGTGAATGTTTCTTTCAATGTACCTATGTGGATTTCTCCTACAAGAATTGGCATTAAATTTCAAATCATAGTGGATTTATCTTCCAATTTGAGATTAGTATTTACAATATGTTGAATGTTTTTATCTTAAAACTTAGGAGTTTTAACTCACAAATACTAAGAAAATATTACCTTACAAATTATCCTTCAATCGTTAATTTTGATTAGATTGATAAAATTATTTGAAAAATATAGCTATTTGAAAGCATGGAAAAGTTGGAAGATCCTCCATTTAATATAGCTCTGTATAAATTATTAGTCAATAATAGTTCATACGGTAGCTGAGTGTTGATGAATATACTTAATGCTTCAAAAATAATGTTTTTCATCATACACCTTAAGCTCCGATCTCGGCAATTCATAATTGTCTAGATAGACATTTAACTATTTGTCTAACCAGTTTCAAACTATTCGAAAGAAGTTATTCAATTGTGCAATGCACCGCAAAACATTAAAATTTTGCATCATGCTTATCATTTAATTTTGCTTATGTTCAAGTATTAGTGAATATTTGAAATTCTTAGTGTCGCATGGGGGGACAATTTGTGTGGCAAATGGAAGTGACGAGAAAACTAAATGTTGTGTTAATGAATGCATGATTTTTTATTTTTTTAAAAAAATTAATATGCATGGCATATAATAGTATTACTATTTTTGAATGTTAAGTCATTGTTAGAATTTGGGTGTGACCCTAATTCTTTTGTTGAAGTATTTGAAGTATTGAAGAATTCTAATTGAAGTGCACATCATGAAGAATTCGAGTTTGGAATGCTATTGGAATCCTATATCAAGTTGAAGTTCTATTTTGGAAGCCTATTGGGAGTTGGAAATTGATATT
>CAIGRS010076880.1:0-20196 GCA_903798395.1 Fraxinus floribunda | reverse complement strand
GATACATGCAAATACTGTGCACACAGATTATGTGAGTAGGAATTGCCTTTGTCTCGTTTGAAGTCAAGGTCGTTCATGGCGCCGCTTCGGTCTGCAGAGAGAGAGAGGAGTTGGGAAATGGCGGCAAAATGTAGAGCGGGGAGGATTAAAGGAGGGATTTGGCGGGAAAGAGGAGAATATTGCATTGCGGCCCCTTGAGAATATTAAAATCAGACTTTACTCCTTAATGTTGTATATCAAGTGACAATTATCTCTAACTTTTTATTTTATTGTACATTATGATCCTATATGTTCGAATTCTACTTGAAAAGTACAATGATGAGCAACATAGTATTTTGACTATTTTCTTGTTAAGTGTTAACCATTTCGTGAATAATTTAATGTTACAAAAAAGGCTAATCCTTTTAATCATAGAGTAATTAGTATATAACATTCACACCTTGCTTACTATTTTGGAAAACGTCCATACCTTTCATTTTTTACATTTCACCCTTATTTTCACCTTTTATTGTGCAAAAGATCATTTTTTAATTAAAAATTGTGAAATGACGAATATACCATTTTCTTTATATAAAAGAAAAAAGAAAAAGAAAAACTATTTACAACCATACTTTCAATTTTTTTTAAAAAGTGCAAATGAGTCCCAAACAAATTAATCATATGGTAATTAGTACATAGCGTTCCTCACCTTTCATTGTTATAGTAGAAAACGTCCATACATTTCATTTTTTGGCATTTCACCTTTATTTTCACCTTTCATTGCACAAAAGATCATTTTTATCTATTTTCTCAATTAAAAATTGTAAAATGACGAATATACCATTCTTTTTAAATAAAATGAAAAGAAAAATAAAAAAACTAATTGCAGCCACCAATTTTTTTCTTTTTAAAAAGTGCAAATGAGTCTCAAACAAATTATTAAAATGGTCATTAGTACATAATGTTCATATTTTTCACCGTTATTGCGAAAAAGTCCATACATTTCATTTTTTTGGCATTTTCACCTTTGATTTTGCAAACCATCATTTTCATATATTTTCAATCAATTTCTCAATAAAAAATTGTGAAATAATGAATATAACCTCCTATTTAAATAAATTTTTTTAATTTCTAATTCTTTAATAATTTATTTGAGACTCGTTTACACTTTTAATTTTTTTAATTTTTAAATATATTTAATTGGGACTCGTTTGCACTTTTTTAAAAAATTAATTTTTTTAATTATTTATTGGGAACTCGATTTTCACTTTCTTTTAAAAATCTGAGACTATAATTGCAATTAATTCTTTAGTTTTTTTTATTTAAATATGAGGGTATATTCGTTATTGCACAACTTTTTATTGAGATATTGGATGAAAATAAATATAAATGATGATTTGGACAATTAAATGTGTAATTAAGGGTGGGAATGTCAAAAAAAGATAAAAAGTACGGACATTTTTTGCAATAATAGTGAAATGTAAGGACATTATGTGCATTAATGGTAAAATTATTAAAAAAACTGACTCATTTGTGCTTTTCAAAAAATCGGGAGTATGATTACAATTAGTTTTCATATTCCTATTGTTTTATTTAAAGAGAATGTATATTCATCATTTTACACTTTTTAATTGAGAAAATTGATGAAAATGACGATTTGCTCAATGAAATGTGGAAATAAGAGTGAAAATGTAAAAAAAAAAAAAATGAATGGTAGGAACGTTTACCACAATAATAGTGTAAGGTGGGAACGTTATGTGCTAATTACCCTTTAATTATATTATACCTATAAATTACGTGACATGCTTAGACGTGTCCTATATAACAGACGTCTGTAGTTGATAAATTAACTAACATGTATAAAATGATTCGTTAACATATAATACAAACCCAAACTCGGGTAAAATAATTCCCTTTTAACAACGGTGCTATAGTTTAGAGAGTAAATCAACATCTAAAACGAGTCTACTTTCATTTGTGCAACACACGGTACCAAACATTTAAACAACTCGCACCTAGAGTCTAAATTGACAGAAACCGTTAGTTTGACCTTTAGTTGACCAAAAATCAAAAGTTTGACCAATCGTTGACTAATTTTTAAAGGGCAAATATGTAACTTTACATTTTTTATATAAAAAATCTAAAATAAAAGAATAATAATAAAAAACCCAATCATCTTCTTCTCCATCCACGCTGGACATACCCACCCCGCTACCATCTCCTTTAGTTACCAAATCAAAGGAAACCCAATTGTAGCAATCAATTAACCCAAAAGAAAATAGCAAGGTCATGGCCCCAACCACTCTCATTTCCACACGCTTCTTTGAATCAAAAATTCTTTCTATTTGAACACCGAGGAAAAGTCTCTGCTTTTGCAAGATCCAAACTCAGCAAAAATATATTTGACTGCAGAAAACGAGTTACAAGCAAATACAAAGAAAAGAAAATTTCAAGGTTTTTTTTTACCAACATTTATTCTATCTCTCTAAATATATATTTCTGATTCTATAGTATTTTTCACACAATTACACATATTTTTGTGTGTGTACGCGGTCCATAAGAAAAACATCTAGGTACCACAGCCACTCCCATTTCCAGGTGGATAAATGAACCATTTCCCTAAGCCCTTTTCAATCTCTTTTCTCTTCTTTTTTTTTTTGTCAATATAGTCTCTTCGACAGACCATTTCAGCAGGAAATCCATATTTTTATCCAGAAATTTCACAGAAAATCTAGAAAATATATCAATTCCCTTTTAGCATTTGCTACTCAAGAAAATCATTTATTGTTGTCAGCCTTCTTTGTTAAAGTTCAATGGAGTTCTCGAAAGTGGCATTGAAGTGCCAGAAAATTGATTTCGTAACCCTTATATGTTAAAGAGTTCTCTTTGTTCGTTAGAAAACTTAATGTTTTATGGAAATGGCGAAATGCCTACATTTCCAGTAGTGCCTAAATCTTCAATTTTGACTGTATAGATCTGCTCTTTGGATACCGCATTTTGAAATCTTTCATCGGTTGTTAAGGTCCAAATCTCTAATCCGATCTACGTAGATCTACATAGTTGGGCAACAAGTTTTCGACGCCATGGATTCGAGGATTCAAAGAGGTTGGTTCTTCATATTTGTAGATTTGGGGTGGAGATGGGAGTGGGTGTGGAGTGGATGGAGAAGAAAAATAAGAAGGTGGAATGGGTTTTTAATTTTAATTATTTGATTTTGGTTAGTTTTATTATTAAATAATGTAAAATTATTATTTTAACATTTTAAAATCAATCAACATTATTTGTCAAAATCAATTATTTGGTCAACTAACTGTCAAACTAACATAAACCATCCATTTGGACTACAGCTGTGACATTTTGAAAGATTTGATACTGTGAGTGTCATAAATGAAAGGTTTGATACCGCTGCTACAATTGTCTCTTTCATCTCATTTCTCTATATATAGGAGAGTTTATTCACAATAAAAAATATGCTCTCTAACCCTAGTCAAATTCTTTATCCCGTCACTTACACTCGTTTTTATTTCGTTCGATCGTTGACTTGACCATCAAAGTGCAAACTGTCGTCGAATCTTTTTCTTGACTAGTGGCATTTGCCTCTAACGAGTGCGTTTCAGTATGCAAGTGCTATCCATGTGGAGGGAAAGTAACATATAATCTATTGGCGCATTTTTTGAGATCAAAAGATTGGCTCCGTTGTGAAAAAAGGTGCTTTAATCATGTTTCTACTACATCCAAAAGGCCAATTTTAAGGAGTTAGCCACTACAAAAAGAGAATCGAGGAAACCTACGATGAGAAATAGATGTTTTCAACCATGAAAATGGCAGCGAAAGATAGATCCTGAAATAAAAAAGTCATCTCAACACATGAAGAGAACTATTTAGCCACCCATGGAAAATTTAAAAAAAAAAAAAAAAATGTTACATGATTCTACATATTTGGAGCAACAAAATTCAATTTGGGAGGGGTAATATCTTTGATTTCATAGCATAGAATGAATGGTTTTGAGAAATGTAGTGATTTATCCCAACATAAGGACCTTATAAGCCGTGGTCAACAGTTGTGTTGAAGCGTTAGCCAGGTTCCGACCTCTGGTCGCTACCCTCCAGGCTGCTTATCCTACTGCAAGGGTCGTGGAGGCCACCATAGCCTCAAAAAGCAGCAACCCGGCTACCAAAGCCGACAACCTACCAGCCATAGTTGACCTACTGCTTCCAAGCGCCGTCTATGGTTTTACTTTGATCTGGCTTCTACACAAGTTAATTTTGGAGCTTTGATGGTACAAGGTTGATGGTGGCGTGCAGGGTCGGTAGTCCATTTCAGCAACTTTTGTAGACTTTTTGTAGGGACAAATAATAGGCTTGTAGATGATTTACTTACCTAACAGAAAAGGGAAGATTACATAACTAAGAGGTTAAGTTTCATCAATTTCAAATTTAAGAGATCAAAGTTTAAATATATTTCAAATCTCAGACTTTTTCAAATTTTATTTATAAATTAATGAATTAAATATATATTTTATTAATTAAATATATTAAGGTCATAATTTCATATAATTTGATCGCTAATTTCATATAATTGGTCGCGTATTATTAATTGATCAAAAATCGCAATTTTTATATGTCATTGGTTATTTTACGGTAAGAATTCAAAAATTTTATAGATCACAATTTGGTCATCGATCACAAATAAAAAATTTATACGTTATAATTTATTCATCGGTCACAAATCTATCAAATTAATAAGTCACATATTATTCATGATCACAAATCACAAAATTTTATATGTCACAAATTATTTTACGATCACAATTTAAAAATCTTATAGGTGACAATTTGTTCATCAATCACAAAAAAAAAAAAATTAAACGTCAAAATTTATTTATCGGTCACAAATCACAAGTATTATAAATCACAACTTATTAAACGGTCACAAATTATCAAATTATCGGTCACATATAAATAATTTTTTAGGTCACACATTATTTTTTGGTCACAAATTATNATTATTTTACGATCACAATTTAAAAATCTTATAGGTGACAATTTGTTCATCAATCACAAAAAAAAAAAAATTAAACGTCAAAATTTATTTATCGGTCACAAATCACAAGTATTATAAATCACAACTTATTAAACGGTCACAAATTATCAAATTATCGGTCACATATAAATAATTTTTTAGGTCACACATTATTTTTTGGTCACAAATTATCGAATTTTAAGGTCACATTTTAATAGTTAGTCACAATGAACCAAATAATTGGTCACATACACCAAAACACCCTGTCCCGATCCCGATCCACCACCACTACTTGGTCACAAATCAACCAAATGATTTGTGACCACAACCAACACTTGTCACCACCACCTTACAACTCCCTCCAGCAACACCACCGTCGCCGCAAACCACCACCACCACCACCACATCTCGATAGCAACACCATCTCAAACAAATCAACACATCGCAGAAAAAACACCACCACATCGTCGTGCCAGATCCACCACCACCGCCTCGACAGACCCATCGCCACCAACATCTATTAACAGCTACTACATCGTCGTTGCCAGAATTACCACCACCTCTCGGCAGCAAAACCATTATCTTAAACACTACAACCAACACCACCACCACCAGCCTACCACTCCAAAACCACAACCCCCACCAAAAAAATTCCCAAATTTGCAGACGGGCACTAACTCCGCTGTCGCTATCATCGCTAAATCAACCATACCAACACCACAACAACCACATCACCTCCCGGACACAAACCAACACTGCTGCATCCCAGCATTGCAAGACCTGTTGTTCCTCTTCATCTCCAATTGTTGTCCTACAAATTCAGTTTCTGGAAGATTTCCAGTAAAATAGTAGTAGGGCTTTCAAGGATCATTCACAGCCTCCATGTAAAACTTGGTTTCGATCCATCCATGGCACGAAGTAGTAACGATGCACGTCCCGTCGGCGCTGCTTCGTGTGAAGCGACGATCTCGCTGTGTCGTGTGCTGTTGCGGTTGCGGGTTTAGGAATATTTATTAAGGTGGTAGTGACAGCGTCGACGGATGCTATGGGTTTGGGAATATTTTAGTGGTTATGGTGCAGTAGAGATGGTGAGGTAGTTGAGTATGATAGTGACGAGGTGGTACCAGCGGTGTAGTGGTGGAAATGCTTTCCAGCGAAGTCTAGAGAGAGAAGAAAACGTGGGATAAAGATAAGAGAGAAAATGGAGGGGTTTAAAATAATTAGGGTTTTGGTGTGGGTGGTTGCGTATGGGTTAGATGGGATGAATATGTATATTTAATTTTGTAATATAATTATTTATATTTAAAATTTTAATTATCATCTGATCTTTGTAACAAAAACTTGTAAATCTTAATTTTGAAATGTAAAGTTTCAAACTCTGATGGGATGTAATTTCCACTTGTCTTTTTTTGCAATTGTCTTCAACTAACCTTTTTGGAGATCATTTTACTTAGGTTAACTATTGGGTATTCTACACGGACTTTGGGCTTGAAAGGTTAATAAATCGGGGATATGGGCTGCTTTCTCATTATGAATAAATAGGTTGCAATAATTTATGGAAAAAATTCATATCTAAGGTGTTTAAGGTAAATAGTTTAAAAATTCAAAAATAGGTATGGATTTAATGAATTAAAAATATTTATTAAATAAAGATAATAAAGTCACAGTTTTATTTAATGGTCACATATTCATAATTATAAGTTACAGATTTACTTACTGATCACATATCGTCAAATTAATTCGTCACATAGGTCACATATTATTTCGAGGTCACAAATCAAAAATTTTGTAGGTCATAGTTTATTTCTTTGGTCACAAATAAAAAAATTACGGGTCACACATTATGAATTGATCACAGATTTTTAAATTTGTTAGTCACAGTTTATTTTTTTGGTCACAAATGAAAAAATTACAGGTCATAGATTATGAATCGATCACAGATTTTTAAATTTGTTGGTCACAACACCATGAACACACCCACAACACCTTCCACAACACCACCACCACCGCACCACACTACTGCACCACCGTCGCCTGCCAAAATCCACCATATCTCCCAAAACTACCACACGGTCCACACCACAGCCATCACCCACCAACAAATAATCAAATCCTCCACCACCACCACCATCAACACCTCCACATGTACCATCAACACCTCCACATGTACCACCAACCTAAATCGCCTTACATTTTGTAACAAAAACACCATCATTATCATCATCACTACCTCTAGCACCACCACCACCACCACCTCTCGACAGCATGACCATCGTCATCATCGGACCGTACAAAATCGCCACCACACCAGAGCAAAACAAAACCACCATAAAACATCAACTGCACCATCACAAATCACCTGAAACGCTCCAACAAAGCCACCACTAATCGCCACAAACAATCACAAAATAATATAAAATCGTTGTCGGTTTGCCACTGTAGCGACGAACTGAGTGTCACGGCTAAGATCAGGGGCGTTTAGAGCCACTACTTTCAACTGAAGTGAGACGGCGCAGAAGAGAGACGATGGAGAGAAGGGGAAATGATGAAAAAGAAAGGGGAAAGAGATCTAGGGCTTGGCCTTCCTTGCGTTGGCATCAACGCCGTCGTCATCATCGCCTTGAGACAACGACCGGTAATAAGAGAGGTGAGAGAGAAACTGAGATAAGAGAATGAGAGAAGAATTGAAATTATTAGGGTTTGTAATTAAATTGTGTGGATAATGTTTAATTTATAGATACCTGATTTTTGAGTAATGAATCTTGGTCCCTGATTTTTGAATTGTGATCTTTAAACACCTGGTATTGTGTAATTTCCTCATAATTTATTTATTTGGGATTCATAACTTAGTCTAAGCTTGTTAACTTAATTGGGCCTTCTACTCTTACTTGATCCAACTAATTTAATTGGGCATATTGGATATTATTCTAACTCTTAGATTTATCTCCCATCGAACAATTAGTTGCCACTAGACATCATTTTTAGGTTGTCCCAATTGATTCCCACTTGTGTGTTGGATATTTATTTTCCTTGGACATTAATTTTAGGGAAGATTTCATAACTAAGAGGTTTAGTTTTACCAATTTCAAATTTAAGAGATTATGTTTAAAATTTCATATTTCAGAGTTTTTTAGTTTTTATTTATAAATTAATTAATTAAACATATATTTTATTAATTAATATATATTAAGGTCACAATTCCATATAATTTGGTCATAAATTTCATATAATTTGTCGCAAATCACAAATTTTATGTCACAAATTATTTTATGCTCACAATTCCAAAATTTTATAAGTTACAATTTGTTTATCGATCACAAATCAAAAATTGAAACGCCACAAATTATTTTATGGTCACAATTCAAAAAATTTATATGTCACAAGTTGTTCATCGATCACAAATCATTTGTCACAAATCACAAATTTTATATGTCACAAATTATTTTACGATCAGAATTCAAAAAATTTATTAGTCACAACTCATTTATTCATTACAAATTCTCGATTACAATTTATCAAATTATTGGTCACAACTTATTTTTTGGTCACAAATCAAGAATTTTATTGTCACATGTTATTTTTCGACCACGAATTAAATTTTTTTATAGGTCACAATTTGAAAAAAAATCAAATTTTTTATTAATCATAACTTGATTATAACTTAATAAATTGAAGTTATATCACAATTTTTAGGTCACATATTATTTATTTGTCAAAAATAACCAATTATTGGTTATAGTCTACCAAATAATTGGTCAGGACACCCATCTCATCTAATCTCATCCCACACACGACCACAGCCACGACCACCCCCACAGCCATGACCACGACATGAAACTACACACAGCAACCACCACTGCACTGCACTGCACACCTCCACTTGCATCGCAGCACAACCAGAGATCTCAATTCCCACCACCGCACCGTACATCTCCACCTCCAGCGCCATGACTTACACATCTACCTCGACCATAGCACCACCAGAGATCTTCGTTCCTACCACCGCACTGCTCACCTCCACCACCACCACCACGACACCGCACACAGTACCATCGAAAAAAACACCACTGAACCTCCACCTCAACCACCACCATTTTCAACTTCAAAACCACCACCCTACCACCAACAAACCACCATTTTCAACTACAAAATCACAACCAGTGTCAACTCTGCCACCAACACCCACACAACCTCTACCATCATACAATCGACATTACAGCCAGCAAAAATAGCACTACTCCTCATGTACCAAAAATCACAACCACCATCTCCATACACCACAACCACCAAAAAATCCCCAAATATGGTGCAACTGTCGCCACTACTGTATCACTATCACCATAATACTACTAGTAGTGAGGCATCGCTGCATACAGCAGTGTTGATGCGCCGTACTCGGCGGTCGCATATTACCGCTGCAAGGGGAGCATACATGGCGTTGTTCTGCTGGCCGCGATGAGTAGAGAGAGGGGGATAAAGAGAGAATTTGGATAGCTAAGATGGAGATAAATGAATTAGGGTTGGATGTAAAATTGGGATTGGAAATAGACGGGGCGGGATTGAGAGGGACTATTATATAGAGAGATGAGAGAAAATGGGAAAATGAAATAATTAGGGTTTTGGTGTATGTTGTTGGGTAGAACGAATATGTATATTTATTTTTGTAATATAATTATTAATATTCTAAAAATTTTAATTATCATCTGATTTTTGAAATAAAAACTTGCAAATCTGAATTTTGAAATTGAAAGTATAAAATTTTGGTATGATGTAATTTCCACTTAATTTTGTTCAATGCATTTGGGCCCATTGGGTATTTCAACTTGCTCTTGCCATTTTAAATCATCTTGGACATCTCAATTATTATTTCTTCCAAATTTATGAACTCAATTCGATCGTGGCTTCTGGATATTCTACACGAGGGGGGCTTATATTTTTGACGAGGAAAAAATATTGCAGCAAGGTTTAAAAAGTGTAATCACCATACCTTCAAAGTTAATGCATTTTTTTAACCCGAAATTGTTCGAGGCTATAATTTAAGTGGAAAAGCAGCCAAGCCAGCCGCCATCATTTTTTTTGGACGTGCGGTAAATATATTTTGCCTTTTTGGTCTCCCAAGGAAAAGTACATGAGAGGTATTATAAATTCAAATATGGAATAAATCAATTAAGTGGGTTGCTTGTAGCATTATTAAGAGCTAGTCGTGCTATCACTCAGTTTGATATTTTATCACCCGAATGTTGTTCATAAGGGGCAGAATGTTCTTTATGCTACGATATTTTGGTTTCTTTGGTTCTCTTTGTATTACCTCGGCATCTTCCGATCTAGTCCTCCGGCCATTTAACTCTTGGATAAGTGAGAATTGTATTTATGATATAGAATAGACAGTACAAAATGAGCTAAATATTTATTTTTTCTTGAGCCCTTTGAGGACTTCAACTAGAAACATAATTATAAACTCCAACTAGTCCTCGCACATCAAGGCTAGCTCGTGGATTTCTTATTTAAGGCGAGCTTTAGTTCGTTATTTTCTTATTATTGAAGGCAAGTCCTAACTTGTGGGTTTCTTATTGTCGGATGCGGCATTTTCTAATTCCTCATTCCTCAAATAAAGAAAGATGCGGTATTTTAGAGTCTTCTTTCCTTGAATAAAAGAAGAGGCGAAATTCAAATGTGATTGCCCTTGCAAAATGAGCCTTTTATGGCCTTTTTTCACAATGTGTTTATTCCTTGCTTCGCCATTTGTTTATTCCTGCTTCGTGAGATCTTTATTCCTCGCATCTCATTGTCATAGAGCCTAGCTATAAGACATTGTCATTCCAATAGTTTGAAACCTTTTCGCGAGATGTTTATTTCCCGCTTAGCCAGATATACATGGCTTCGCGAGATATTCATTCTTCGCTTCTCACTATCGTCAAGCTTAGCTATAAGACATAATCTATCCGAGACCAACTTATAAGACTACGATAGCTCGAGACCTTTTTCGTGGGATGTTCATTCCTCGCTTCGCCAAATGTTTATTCCTAGCGTCTCACAGTCACCGATCCTAACAATAAGATCTCTTCATTTCGATGCTAGCTTATAAGACTCCCATAGTTCGAGAGCTTTTCGAGGGATGTTTATTCCCCACTCACCATATGCTTATTTCTGACTTCGCGAGACATTTATTTCTCGCGTCTCACTATAGTCAAGCCTAGCTATAAGACATCATCCTTATGAGGCTAGCTTATGGCTCTCCGATAATTCGAGAACTATTCGTGAGATGTTTATTCCCTGCCTCGCCAGAAGCTTATTCCTGGCTTCGCGAGGTCTTTATTCCTCGCGTCTCCCTGTCATCAAGCCTAGCTATAAGACCTCGTCATTCCGAGGTCAACTTATAAGATTCCAATAGTTTGAGAGCTTTTAGTTGGGTGTTTATTCCTAGGGGTGTCAACAAGTCGAGCTACGAACCGAAACTTGAAGCACGGGCTAGGTTCAAGTAAAAATAGTTCGAGCTTTTTTTGGTTCGAGCCGAGCAAAACCTTGGCCAAAAAATTTAGGCTCGGGTCTTAGCTAACTGAGCTGGCTCTTTTTTTAAAAAAATTTATGACAAATCTAAAATTGATATGAGACTCAAATTTTTATCGCATATTTATAGCCAAAAAAATGTATCCGTTTCAACCAATTTTTTTTTTAAAAATAGTAAAAAAAATTTCAACAGAAGCAGCTATGACCACTGCCTTGTAGCCGCATGTATGTTTCTATTTTTTTTTAGTTTGTAAATTATTACTTTTTTTTTATTTTTAAGGTCGACTGTTACGGGCCGAAAAATGGCCCGTGACAAAAGCCACATGGCGGCTCGGGCTCGAGCGATGCCCCAAAATGGGGCTCGGCCCGAGCCGAGCTCTAGCTTTTCTTAGGTCGAGCCACGTACTGTCGATTCGACGAGCCTATTGCGATCCCTATTTATTCCCCATTTCGCCAGATGCTTATTCCTTGCTTCAAAAGTTATTTATTCCTCACATCTAACTGTCATCAAGTCTAGCTACAGGACTTCATCATTCTAAGATTACTTATAAGACTCCTATAGCCTGAGAGCGTTTCGTGAGATGTTTATTTCCCGCCTCTCCGGATGTTTATTTCTGGCTTCGTGAGATGTTTAATCATCGCCTCTCATTATCGCCGTGCTTAGCTTTTAAGACTCCGATAGTTCGAGGTGACCCATAAGCTCAATATTTATTCCTCGCTTCGTAGATGCCTCACCATATGAGTTGCATAACAAATGCATTTATATTCAAGAGAGCCCATCATGCCTCTACATCAAGTTATCACTTATATACTTAGAGCAACATCTCTACATTAGCTATAACACGTCTATATATATTTATAGAGAGCTCATCATGCTTCTGCATCAATTGCATTACTACTGCCTATCTTTGCTTCTGCTTCAACGATGTCACATCTACCTATATTATTACCGCTTTGTAAGGAGAGAGGTGGGCCCACCTAAATACCCGCCAAGATGAAGTCTTTCATGATTGGATCAAACACCATAGAAGAATCCCTCGACATGGATGTGCCACCCCCATGTAATTAGGCCACCTCACTACCTATGATGCCGATGCCTTCCATGGATGGATCAAGCAACATGGAGGAAGCCTTTGACATGGATGTGCCACCCCCATGTAAGGATGTCAGCTTATCATAGCAACTTATGTCTAGAGTATCGCATGTTCAACTTATTCGGTTATTCCAGAGCATCGCCTCTGCTACTTATACATTCAGAGCATCGCCTCTACAACTTATGTCTATAGCATAATCTCTGCTACTTATACATTCAGAGCATCACTTCTGCTACTTATATATTTAGAGTATCGGCTCTGCTACTTATGTTCAAAGTATCGCCTCTACTGCTAATATCCAGTAATCCAGAGCATCAACTTACTACAACTATTTATACATTTAGTCTCGTCTCTGCATTAACTTCGTCACATTGACTTATATTTCAAGTCCGACCCGTATATTAATATTTGACTCAGATTTAGACGACTATTGTGATACTAGTATTTTTGTATCATTACATTAATACAGCAAGCATGTATATTATATTATGATTGCCAAGTACGTACTTCACATCGTCGTTAGCATGTCATGATGCTATTTTCACTACTGCTAATACGTATGTCATGTTATCTACATTATCAACATGCTACTTTACTATAGTACTATTATTACACTAGGTTATGCAAACATATGACATTCTATAATACATGATAGGCTCTCTGCATGTCAAATTTTAGAGAAATGTGATACGCTATTATTCACTTTATTATCATGAGTAATTTGAAGGGCAAATGGATTCCAATTTATTTTCTATATGTGTGATGGAGATATTATGTTGTATTACAGGTTGATTTAGTACATATTACAAAGGGGATGGTATTGAGATTTTGATAAATTATATGCGATGTCTTTCGAGACAAAATGTAAGCCCTCACTTATTCAAGCTCACACGGACATTTCAAAGGCAATTCGTAAGTTCTTACTTATTAGAGCAACTTATATTCTCGAGACAGTTCGTAAGTTCTCACTTGTTGGATCTACTTATATTATGAAGTCCGAATGCACGACTCAAACTTGGGGACTATTGTTACACCTATAAATCACGTAGCATGTTTAGACTAGCATCACTACTAGCATGTCATGACGCTATTTTCACTACTACCAGTACATATGTCAAGTTATCTACATTATCAACATGTTGCTTCACTATAGCACTATTATTACACTAGGTTATGCAAACATATAACATGCTATAATACATGATAGGCTCTCTGCATATTATATTTTAGAAAAATGTAATATGTCATTGTTCACTTTATCGACATGAGTAATTTGAAGGGCAAATGGATTCCAATTTATTTTATATATGTGCGGTGGAGATATTATGTTTATTACAAATTGATTTAGTTCGTATTACAAAGGGGATGCAGTCAAAATCTTGATAAATTATATGCAACATCTTTCAAGGTAATCTGCAAGTCCTTACTTATTCAGGCTCGCACAGATATTTCAGAGGCAGTTCCTAAGTCTTTACTTATTGGAGCGACTTATATTCTCAAGACAATTCGTAAGTCATCACCTATTTGGGATCGATACATATTTTCGAAGCAGTTCGTAATTCCTTACTTATTGGTTCTACTCATATTTTTGAGGCAATTTATAAGATCTCACTTACTGACAACTTATATTTTGAAGTTCGATCTGCACGTGAATGTACGACTCAGATTTGGAGGATTATTGTTACACCTACAAATTACGTGGCGTGTTTAGACGGAGGGAGTCCTATACATGCCAATGTGGCACTGACTACTCAATTAATTGAACCTGTTTTATTAAACAATTGCATATTGGGCTTGGATTTGGACCCATTTCATTAGCACCCACTTGGCCCATCTCATTTCTCTATACATAGGCGAGTTCATTCACAATAAAATGTATCTTCCCTAACCCTAGTCAAATTCTCTCTCCCACCCCTTGCACTCAATTTTCTTTGGTTTGGCTGTTGACTTAACAATCGGAGTGCAAACGATCATTGCACTCTTTTCTCGACTGGTGACATTTGCCTCTAACCGAGTGTTTTAGTGTGCAAGTGATGTCCACGTGGAGGGGAAGTGATGAGGATTCTGTTGGTACATTTTTTGAGGTCAACAAATCATATTACTATTATTTTGTGACTATTATCGATTCTGAACAATTTGGATGAATATTTAGTCTGTAAAAGCACGTTAATTCTAGTTGTCTTTTTTCCTTCCGAGATTTAAATGTCACTTTGAAATTCAAAACAAATGATAAAAAGATAATATTCTTTCCCAACAAAAATTGTAATTACAAATTGAATATTGTAAAATTAAAATAAGTTGCTTTTAAATATTTTTTAATTGAAACAAAAATAAGTTACAATAAATTCATTGTTTAGATTGAACTATAATGAAAGGACATAGCAGCATACAACATTGTAAATTAGACAGGTAGACGACATAAAACGAATCCATATCCTCCAAGGAATGGGATAATAACATCAATAAATTTGCATTAAGAGGGTGCAATTTTAGAAATAGTTGAACTTTGGATATAGATCGAACGATCTCACGGCATTCTAAGCCATTACGGTGAAATTGGTAGACATACTCGATCGGGAAATGGATGTGAGAAAAACCGAAGGGAAAGCTAAACCAATCCATCTTCAGTGGTGGCAAACGAGGGTGAGAGTGAATTACGCGATTCGTCGTAATCATCTCCTAATGGAGATTCTTCCACTCTAATCTCTTCTATCATTTTAACAACCTCACTCATTGTTGGCCTATTTTCAGGCTGTGGCACTACACAAGCCATTGCTACATGCAGCATTGACACCAGTTCTTCCTCAATATTCTTGTACCTCAACAATTCTTGATCAAACACTTCAGCCGTCCATTCATCCCGGACTATAGATCGAACCCATTTAGGCAAATCAACTGCGGTCCATTCCTCGTCCACCTCCTCGACCGAACGAGATGCCGGTGAAGGGTACTGTGATGGAACCCTGCCAGTAAGGATTTCCAACAATAGAACTCCAAAGCTATATACATCTGCCTCTTGAGACAGTTTCTTGATTTCTGTCTGTTCTGGTGCTTTGTATCCTCCCAATCTGGCTATTGCGTGAACAGGATTCAAAAGCAATGACAATCCAAAATCAGAAATGCACGCAACGCCATTTTTATCAAGTAATATATTGGATGATTTCACATTCCCATGAGGAATTCTCAAGGCTGCATACTGTTCATGTATTATGGCAAGCCCTCGAGCCGCCCCCAAAATCAAGCTGATTCTGGTAGTCCAATCCAATGGAATTCTCCCTGGACCTCTGTTTCCTATTACCATCAAGATCATAAGCCGATCAACATCGATAAAAATAGGCATATAATAAATAATAAAAGTATCATGAGATGGTTTAACAATTACCGTGGAGAAGATAATTTAAGCTGCCATTAGGGAGATAATCATAAACTAACAATTTTTCTTCCTTTGCATAATAGTAAGCTCTGAACCTCACAATATTGGGATGCTTAAGCTTCCCAATCACATCCATATACTGTTCAAACTCCTTCCTCGAACATGGATTTTCATCCTTTAACCGTTTAACTGCCACAGTAAGTCCATTATCAAGAGCAGCTTTATAAACACTTCCTAAACTCCCTTTTCCGAGCATCTCAGCCGATGCGCGAAGCAAATCCTCCAGCTCAAACTCTTTTTTCCTATCGAAAAACACCAGTTTGTTCTTATCAGTACCGTTAGTGCCATCATTATCTCCACCTCCGCCACCATTAGCATACACTCTCTTTTCACCAGAATAACTGCTTCGCCTTGTGCCACCATCACTCCCTGTCATTGATTTGGCATTACTGGATTGCCTTCTGCAGTAGTATGCTATGACAAATGATGTAATCACCAATAGGATAACTGAATTTGCCACCACAATTGCTACTATTGATGCGTTGCTAAGTCTCTTGTTATGGTTATTTGGTTCTTGGACTGACGATGAAGGGAAAGAGCTGGGATTTGATGGCACTGTTTGCGCAAAAGCCGGTGATACGCCGGTGTATGAACACTGGGGCAAAGGACTAGTCCCACACAATCCTTCATTGCCTGAAAAGCTAGCTTCTCCATACCGGGATATAAGGATCTGTGGTACCATTCCGTAGAGCATATTGTCCGACAAGTTCAAGTCGTTCAGCTCTGGAAGTGAGCCAAGGGACTCGGGGATAGTCCCTGAGAGTTCATTGTCCTGGAGATGAAGAGTGAGCAAGCGGGAGAGTTTGGATAATTGAGTGGGAATGGCGCCTCTGAGGTTGTTGTCGGATAGGTCAATGCGTAGGAGACGGCGGAGAGAGGATAATTCCGGTGGTATTTCACCGGAGAAATCATTGCTAGACAGGTAGATGAGCTTGAGGTTGAGGCATTGAGTGGTAGGAGCGAGGCTGCCGTTGAGGCGGTTATCATGGAGGTCGAGGAGGCGGAGCTGGTCTAAGGAGGAGAGGGAATCAATTGGACCACGGAGGTTGAGGGAGGGGAGGGAGAGGGCAGTGACACGGTTGTTAATGCACTTTACACCAACCCAATTGGCCGTGCATGCGGTAGTGCTGTTGGTGGTTGTGGTCCAGTTGGAGAGGAGGGTGCCGTGGTGGTCGGTTTGAGAGCGGAAGAGTAAGAGAGCGGCGGTGTCATTGGTGGCGGCTGCGGCGGAGTGGGAGAGTCTAAAGAGTGTAGTAGAGAGAAGGAGAAGGGACAAAAAATGAACATCCATTTTTCCAGAGAATAACGTAGGATGTAGGATAATTCAAGGTTTAATAAGTTCCCTGATTAAAGTCAATCTAATCTCGCATGCTTTAGTCCCTGTTTGGCTCGTTCCTATTTTTTAAAACTTATTTTTCTTCAAACGTACTTTCAATCAAAATTTACTAAAATCTTATTTTTAACCAAACGAAACAGGTTTAATACTGTTTGAAGAATCATTGGAGAAGGGGATGAATAATTATTAAAAGAAGAAGAAATGAGTGTAAATGATTGCTGTTCTTCACTCTAAATGGAATCAAAGTGTAATGAAATAATTATTTTGCTTTTTCTTTTTATTATCTCTTTACTTTCACTGTGAGTGATTGGTGAAACACTTCCTTCAGGAATAGGGAGAAAGGAATAATGTCTGTAATATTAATATCAACTCAATTTTAATCCAATTTCTTTTAAATATACTTAGATATTGGTTAAAATTCAATTTTTCATGGAAAAAAAGAAGCCGGAAAAAATTTGTTGGCCCGTCTAATCGACTATAGTGTCATAATATTATACCATAATAATGCGCATTAGTTGCAAAGTTAATTTAACGCTTATTGGACACTTCAAAGTTAATATACTTTTTTTTTTCTTGTTGATGTAGAAACCTGGAACCGCTAATCGTAAATGCTCACTGGGTAAACTTCGTCTTCATGAGCAGTAGCCCGCAAATCACACAGGAGATGTAAACCGCATCAGGGCCCTGTTTAGGTCAGATTTTAATATAAGTCAAAGTCAAACAATCAATATCAACCACATCTTCCACGGGTTCCACATCTTTTCAACCATACATTTCAAAAACTTATATCACAATCTACTTAAAATCTGATTTTAATCTACACCAAACACTATGTGAAAATCCGTTGCGACGGGCTCGATCAAGGTAATGATCATGTTTATCGTGTTAATGCATTTTATATGAATTTTCTGCTTATACAAATCATTCTTAGGGTCCATCGGTAGGATTTTTACTTTTTTGTAGATGAGCAACATGATCCACCCTTTAAAAATTCTTATAATCAGACAAATCACTTTCATACAATTATAGAAACATATACAAAAAATAACTTTTAGTTTTTTTTTTTAAAAGTTTTGTCGAACGTGCACAACACGATCACACCCCTCTCTCTCTCCCCTTCTTATTTTTTTCTTTTAATTTTTCAAATAATTGAGGGAAGAAATGGGTTACAGCTTTGTACTTGTTACCAAATTATACCATTTAACAACGAGAATTCAAGGCGCCATTCACGTTAAGGAAAAAAGGCCCTCAAATCTGTCAAACCAGGATCTTCAGTCAATGTGTACTTATATTATATTATATAGAAGTTTTTTAAAATACTTTTTGTGGAAGAAAGTGAACGACTAAAAAATCTGTGAGTTTCACAGTTTCACTTTCACTTTCACTAAGCTTTGAACGTGTACGTTTAATATAATATTAAATCCTGTTTGGTACATATTAAAAATTTTATTTTTATTCTTTTACTCATTTTTTATCATATATTTTTTAATAAAATAATATTTTTCATCACGTCAATAACTTTTTTTTTTTAACCACACATTTTCCATCAATTTACTATTCCAGGATACATTCTTCCAAAATAATGTGGCTCAAACACATCCTAAAATAGAAGCTTTCAAGTGTTTTTCAGGTTAAGCCATTTTTCACCCACATTCTCTCAAAATACAGAGGGCGTTTGATGGAGATTAAAATTAGATTTTTAGGAAATTATGATAAAAGTTTTTGAAATGTGTGGTTGAAAAGTTGTGAGACTTATGAAAGATGTGATTAATATTGATTGTCAAATTTTAATTCGGACCAAACATGGACTCATTTTCAACCACATATTCTTCAATAAAATAATAATTTATATCACATCAATATTTTTTTTTTATTTTTTAATCACATATTTTCTATCATATCACTATTTAAAATACATTATTTTCTCAATAATATCCATCGAACACCCATTAAGAATATATCCTTTTAAAGTTTTTTTTTCCTTAAAAAGTAGTAGTCCAGTTACAAAAATGGATCAATTGTTCATGTTATCTCTATGATAAGCTTCCCATTCGATACACTTATTTCGGAAGAGCTAAGAAGAATTGAAAGCCTTAAGCCCGTTGACAAGTGTTAGGGAGCAACAAAAACTGTTAAGAATGCAGAGTGACTGAACAAGCAAGCTAGTTAGGACTTAGGAGAGGGAAATAAAAAGGTGGGAAAGGGATGTGCGGGGAATTTTGGAATTGTTTATTTTAAAGTCAAAGTCAAACAATTAATATAAATCACATCTTTTATGAATTTCACAACTTTTCAACCATACATTTAAAAGACTTCTATCACAATTTACTAAAAATCTAATTTTAACCCACCAAACACTAGGGCTGTCAAGAATTTTTATTCGAATATGACGAAGAGAAAGATTTAGGGTTTTAGTCCGATTACCCGATCAAGATCTGAATCCGATAATTCATTAAATAAATGGATCAAATATGGATATATGTCAATTCGATCCGATTTGTTATAAATAATTGAGTCGGTAAAATATTTTTATGGCATACTATTTGTCATTAAAATAAATAAGTGAGAAAATAAATAAATTTAAAATAAAAAAAGTAATCAAACTCAAAATATAAAAAAGTTGAAAAATTTTAAATTATTAAACATGTTTAAGAATTGAAAAATTTGAAAACAAAAAAAAAAATTGATTTCAACCAATGTTTTAAAAATCGATCCGAACATCGACCCAGAAAAGTAAAAGGACCAAGGGTCAAAAAGTCGAACTGGGGTTGAATCAGTATTGAATCTGTTGTCAAATTGAATAAATAATTATACACATAAATGT
>CAIGRS010076874.1:0-13294 GCA_903798395.1 Fraxinus floribunda | reverse complement strand
CAGGCTTGGAAGTTGCCTGCAAAAGTCGTGAATTAAAGAAAGCATGAGTATGTAGTTTACATAACAATGCAGAAAGAACATACGTTAATAGAAACCATACCTGTGGGTAGGATTCAGGAGAGTTGCAAACAATGCAAAATAACTTGTTTGCATTGAGTCCAACAGCCCAATAGTTCTCCCCTGCCTTGTTTAGCTTACTAGAACTGAAAATCGACAAGGTTTAGATAGCTGAACTTTGTTTTTCTATTTGAAATATTGTGCAGACTATGGCTCTTGTAGTACCTGAAGAGTGGCATCCAACTACCTCCGAACTGATTTGTGAAGACCCGTAAGACCCCCTACATATATTCAGTTCCATAACATAAGCATGTATCAGCAACAATGTAATACACGTGCAGCACCTATATAGAATGTCAATGTTGTCAGAGATGGTGCACCTTTGTATCGAAAGAACTTAGTAAGCCTTCCTCGCTGAAACCAAACCATGTCAAACATGAACCAGGAGTCAATGGTAATCGTCCTCTAAGAGATTGAGTCCCAGTGTGAATGTTGAACACTCTAAACTCAAGCATCTACAAGGAGAAAAAGATATTAATGTAGTTCAAATCAAAAGAAAAAATTTCATTACTTAGCATGTAAACCAGTCCATGAGAAGTTTCAGCTGAAATTACATATGGCGTTTCCAGCAAAAGTATCCTTATGGGTCACAAAGAAAGAAATGAATGATATTCTTGTTATTAACTTTGTTAGTTCAGTTGTGTCTAGCTTGAGATGTATTGACTGATAATATGTTATTGACATATTTTAAGATAGAGGATACAGAAAGTAAATTCTAATAACACCTGATCATCAGTGGGAAGAGAAGGAGAAGCATGTGTGACAACTGCAAGTTCGTTCTTGAAGCCCACTGCAGTAACCACTGGCCCGTCGAGAGAGAGAACATACCTCTTTGATATATCAATCCACAAATTAGATTATCTAAGTGCAAAGCATTTACGTACAAGTGCTAATGAATTGAAAATTGTACGAGTATCGGTACTTCGGATAAATCTGTTAATTAAGATATTAATTCAAATAACTAATTTTACAAACCTGCAAGCCACCCACAGTGAAGATGCGAAGAAAGTTAAGGCTGGTGACAGCAGCAATCCAAGCACTGCCAAGTGCTAATGCTCTAACTTCTTCGTCTTCAAAACGCATAGACCACTGTGATTTGATTAGGAAACCAATATCAGCCATGAACTAAATACGTTTCCTGAGCAGGGTGATTAAATGCGTATATGTGATGGTGGTTTCACTATGGAGATACTAAAGTAAAAACAGAAGATGTATAGTTCTGACCTCACTGTTATTTGCCCAGGTACTGAATGGGCGATACATGAGTGTGCTCATATTCTTCTCCCCCTTTCCTGGATTGGCAAATACACTTCCGTTCTCGTTCAAAGCAGCCATTGTGAAACCAAAATAATCAGTCATGGCTGGAATTCGTGGACCAGTACTCGTATCATGAAAATCTATCTGCAGTTGAGTCATATACCATATTAGTCAGCAGTTAATAGTAGAAAAGTGGCTCAAAGAATCGCAATAATGCATGTCAAATGCAGCAATTTCTTCATCCTTTATCAGTTTTTAGGTAAACAAATAAATGGCTAAATGAAGATTGGAACTAAGTTCTTCAATTTTATTCATACATTGTGTTTGTTAAGATGGAAGTGAGGTGCTTAACTAGGAGAATTTTTTGTTCAGATTTTATCAAGGAACTTCCAAGAATGAATGTTACAACTTATTTATCCTTTATATTTTATCATGAGTTTTTTCCCCTCAGGTCATTAACAGCAATCTATGATTTTAAGTTGCAATTCAATCCCATGTACGACTTTTAAGATAGAGAAGCAGTTAAAAATCACGAAAAGAGAACATGGTGTACCTCTATATGGGAGTATCCATCATGCGCCATCGTGGTTATACTTCCAAGCATATTGTAGCACAGAAAGTGCCTCTTTCCAGGTTGCACAGGAGTAGCTCCAGGCTGAAAAGCTTCTTGCATTTTCAGCCTTGTAGTTGCTACAGTGTTTCTTACACTGTTCTTTACATTATTAAGGTCATTTTTGTGAGCATTTGAAGGCTTTTTACGAGATTCAACCTTCCTTGTAGATTCCAGCTCATCAGTAATTTCATCTTCCCAATCATCATCGTATATAGACTGTCTACGTAATCTTTTTCTGCTAGGTGGCTCTGATTCACCATGGCTATCTTCGTTGAGATCACTCAAACTACCTGATGCGCCAGGTTCTTCTTCATTGTCAAACAAGACAAAGCCACTTGAATATAAACTAGGAATATCCTCTGTTGGAGATTTCATTGAGGATGGCACCACTGATTCCCACAAGCCATACTTTCCCATAACATCAATAACTGCCAATGCATTTCCATGAGGCTTCCACGCCATACAAGATACACTATCGTTAAATTTCTGCCTCTCAATATCCTGCTTCTTATCAACATCCCATATAAGAACCTGTCTGTCTACACTGGATGTAGCCATATATTTACCATTAGGTGACCAAGACAAGAAGCAAATAGGTTTCGAATGATCCCCTCTAAGAGTAAACAGCTTTTCAGCAGTGTCTCTATCATACATCACCACATCATTTTTCAATCCTGGAGCAGCTAGCATCTCTCCATCAGGACTCCACCCAAGAATGTTCATAACTGAAATATCAGATCCATTGTTAGGAGCTATGCCTTTGAGGACATGAATTGTATTTCCAGATTGAAGTTCCCAAAAAATAACTGTTCCAACAGAATCAAGGGAAGCCAAGTATTCGCTTTTAGGATCAAAAGCTAAGCTGGTGATTGATCCTTTATGTCCTTTAAGAACCCTTGCAATTGTTCCGTCAACTGTGTTAACAAGTTTAATGCCCTCGTCATCACCAGCAGCAGCCAACATCGCGCCAGATTTATTGAAAGAAAGGGCACGAATTGGCAGTGTAAATCTTGTGATGTTGGTCTCAAAATCTCCCCCTGATAGAAATGGTCATATGCAAAGTAAATTAGTTAAGGATAGTCCATATGTCAACTGCAAAAATAATTTTCTGGCCATAAATGAAGAAATAACAAATTATCACATAAATAAACCCCAAATGAACACATAAATGCGGCATGAAGTTAAGGTGATACATTTCCCAATATTATGGGCAGCGAATTAATAGTCATTTGGCAGAGTTTCGACAAGCAGAAGAACCCTGAATGAAGAAATAAATGTTAAACAAGTTAATAATCATTTCCTTATACAGTCTAAGAGCCACAATTTTTTTTTAACACAGATAGATCCATTTTATTTCAATTTCTGATATTCTATCAAAGCCATTGTTAGTGTGGGTTTAGGGGTTCCCATAACTTTGACCTTATTTTGTGCTACCATTGAATCATTTGTGCCCTTTGATTAAATAAATGGCTAGGATCAAAACTTAGGAGATATTTTCTATAGCTTCTTGGAGACTCTTCACATATCTCTAGGCTTGACTTTTTGGTAGGTGATTTCACGTGGGTCTCTTTCACTTTGCAAGAAAAGGACTTTCTCTCTCATCGGTGCACTACTTTTCTCTTTCTTCTTGCACTCTCTAGCTCGTTTTCTTTCCTTTTGTTGAAGCTGGCTGCTTCATCTCCTCCCCTTGGTATTAACTGTGTATTGAGCCTGCTATTGCGAGATTCCGGAGTAACTCTCAGGCGTGAAATAGAGGTGGGTTGTGTTGGTTTCTTGTGAGGCTTAGGTCAGTTATTAGGGCTTGATTCTTGGCTGATTTGGGAGATCAATTGATCGATGACCTTAGCCAACTGATGAGGGGTTCTGAACCGGTTCTCTAACTCTCTATGAATGGTGATTTGCAAGGCATAGAGGCTGTTCTTGAGCCTAACATTTTCAGCCATTAAACAGGGAAGTTACACTCCGGTTTTAAGTTCTGATGAATTCGGTTACTCTTGATTTCTATGGTTTCTGTTATGTTTCTTATATATGCTAAGTTGTATTGATGAGTTGAAGACTTTTAACTATAAATGCATGGTTACATTGTACTTTGAGCATTGAACTATATTATTGTGATTTTGAAGACTATAACTCGAAGTAAATTTCCCAACAATTAGGTATTCTAGTTGTTGAGCTTAGACCCTGTTATAGTTATTTTTCAAGATCTCCTAATTGCAGAATCATTTTGCTCTGTTCCAAATAATCTTTTTTTCCTATTTTCTGCTATTTAAGCTCTAATGAACACAAATATGGCTTAAATACAACCCTCAAAGAGCACATGAAGGAAAAATTCTGAAAAATAAAAATGAAAAAAATTCAGAAAAAACCCACAAAACATGCACCTACTTGTCGAAAAATGAAACAAACAAATTCCAATGAACGTGGCATGAAGTTTAAGGAGATGAATTTCCTAATATTAGGGAAACAAATTATTAGACATTTTGCAACTTTTCGTCAAGCAGAAAACCCCCCAATAAAGACATAAACTGTTAGAATTTGGGTGTGACCCGAATTCTTTGTTGAGGATAATTGAAAGTTCTAATTAAAATACAAATTAATCAGAATCCTATTTTAAATGCAATTGTGAAATCATATTCAAGTTTTCTTGGCAAATTCTAATTGAAGTTTTACTTGAAAGCCTATTGAGAGTAGGAATTTGAGTTGAAATTGAAAAAGGCTTCAGAATAAAGAAAAACACCTTTGGAAGGTTTTTTGGATGGAGACGGGGCGCCTGGGCGTCGGGTTGCGGCACCCAAGTGCCACCTGCACAAAATCAGGTATAATAGCAAACGCCCGGAGGGTGGAGACACCTCCATTTAGCTCATGTAAGATTTTTTTTGCCCTTTTTATTTTCGGACTCCATTTTTGGCATTCTACTTCATCTACAACTCTACTACGAAAGTTTGAACGTTCCCTAATTATTCCTTATATATAGTTGGCTCTTCATCGTATTTTAAAAGAAGTTAGATTAAGTTAGAAAAATCATAAACACATAATCTCTATATTATTTCTCCATATTATAATAAAATCTGCATTCTTTGCAAATTTATTTTATTCTTGTATTCTTGTGATCTTTACTTCATATTGCACTTAATATCTTATCTTTTTACAAAAAACTAGTATTAGAACATTACAATTTCCATAACAATTGGCATCATAGCTTTTGGTGTTGAAACTCTTGGGAAGATTGAGGTTTTTCGTGATGGCAACAATAAAGTATGATATGTCGCTGTAAGATCGCAATACAAGATTCTCTTTGTGGCAGGTAAAGATGCAAGCAGTACTCACTCAGATGGACTTGGACGATGCATTGTTGGGATTTGACAAGATCTCCACAATGTGGACTATGGAAGAGAAACAACGGAGCGATAGAAGTTATTAAAAAATTAAAAAATAAATTATTATCTCACTTTAATGAATAGGGGCAATAAAATAAATTATCATCTCACTTTAATGAATGGGGGCAATAAAATAAATTATTAAAAACGTAAAAATAAATAAATAAATACACAGGGTAGTAAACAAGGTAACTCCGCCCCCGCTTCAAAGGGTAAAAAGTCGGGAAATTGCCTGACAGGACGAGGGCAGGGGAGGTTGCCCTGGCCTTGACCCTGACCCACCCAGTTGCCAATATATAAGATTAAATATCTGGGAATCATGGAGATGGTATTATTATTCATGGTGGTCATTCGAGGGACAAGTCAAAATCTAACCTCAAATTTTGTAATTAATGCTAAAAATGGCACTTGATCAACGATTGTTATGAGTTGCAAAATAAATCCAAGTGAACGGCAAATCAACAATAAAAAACTTCAAGAAAAGCAAGTATTGTAGAAAATCCTAGTGGTGATGGAGAGCTTTTACTTATGTTTGACTACAATACCAAACCTGATGAGACTCGGATTTTGAATATAGCTTGCATTTTTCATATGTCATTCAATCCTGAATTGTTTTCAACATATGAAAAAATTCCAAAAGGTGTTGTGATGACCAGTAATAAAACATCTTGTCAAGTAGCTGGTATTAGTCGGGTTAGAATAAAAATGTTAGATGGGACAGTTAGAACACTTGATGTAGTGAAACACGTTCCAAATCTGAAGAAAAATATTATTTCCTTAAGTACTTTTGATTCAAAAGAGTACAAGTACATTGGTAAAGGTAGAGTTCTGAAGGTTGTCAAAGAAGCCCGTGTCGTGCTGATGGAAAATAGAAAATCTCATTTATATATCTTTTAAGGTGATACAGAATCTTCGAGTAATCAGCATATTTTAAGAACTCGGGTAGATTTAGAATTGACTTTTTGTATCTTTGTAGTCTAATTTGGGGTCTTCATTTAAGAATACATCTCAGTTGAATTTTGAAAATATGTGTAAATCCGTCTTGCCACCATTATCGACACCGTCATCGTATTCAATTTCTAGAAATAGACCCATTTTGGCTATAAAAATTCACATAGGTACAATTCTTCTAATTTTGTTGATGGTTTGAATGCAGTTAAGGGTGTGATTCTAGCTAAAATCTTCTTTTGATGCATTTAATTGTGCTTCTGTTACATGACTTGTTTAGTCTTGTTTGGTGGTCATTAAATCACTTTTGCCCATAGTTAAAGTAGCATAGATGAAAAATATTTCTAGTTGGAATTATTGATGGAGAAGTTCGTTTGTGTTTTTCATTGAAAAGTTCAAATTTATTCCTTGCAGTGGAATTTGGCTTTTGGTAAAAAAAATTTGAAGTTTTGTTCATTGCAGTGGAATTCGCGTAAAGGTGGAGATTATTAAAATCTGGGCGTGACCCGAATTTTTTGTTGAAGATATTTGATAGTTCTAATTAAAGTAAACATTAATTAGAATCCTATTTGGGATGCAATTGTGAAATCCTATTCAAGTTTTCTTAGCAAATTCTACTTGGAAACTCATTGAAAGTAGGAATTTGTGTTGGACTTGAAGAAGACTTTGCAATGAAGAAAAAAAACCTTTGTAAAGTATTTTGGATGGAGACGGAGCGCCTAGGTGCCACCCGCACAAAAACAGGCAGTATAGGCCCGACCCCATGGCGCCGCCCCCTATTTCGCCCTTGCACGATTTTTCTACCCTTTTCCGTTTTGGACTCCATTTCTTACATTCTACTTTATCTTCAACTCTACTATAAGGGTTTGGACGTCCCCTAATTGTTCCTCATATATAATTGGCTCCTCATTGTATTTTAGAAGAAGTTAGATTTAAGTTAAAAATACATAAACACAGTCTTTGTATTCTTACTCCATATTTTTATAAAATCTCCATCCTCTGCAAAATTGTTTTATTCTTTTGTTCTTGTGATCTTTACTTCATATTCCGCTTAATCTCTAATCTTTTCACAACAAATTAGTATTAGAACATTCTAGCTTCCATAACATAAACGTTGCACAAACAAATTTAAAGTCATTTCCTTCAACAAGGGTGGATACTAATTTAACACTCCTAATAGTCGAAGAACCATAAATAATTTTACACAAACAAATCAATTTTATTACAACTTGTGAAATTCAATCAAAGTCAACATTTTGTCTCCCAATATTGCATAATGTATATTTTCTCTGTTCCACGGAATCTTTATTTTCCTCTTTTATGCGATTTCGAGCTTAAATTAGAACTCCAAAGAACTGCATCGAGGAAAAATTCAGAAAATAAAACGAACAAATAGCCAACAAAACACTTCGTAAAAAATGAAACAAATTAATTCCAACAGAAAAATTACCGGGGAATTTGTAGAGCTTGACGGAGTGATCAACGGACCCAGAAGCGAGGCAGGTGGAATTAGGGCTAATTGTCAAGGCAGTGACACCTTCTTGGTGATTCCGAAGAACTTTCGGAGTATTTGAAAGCAAAAGGGCGTCGTGAATGCAGATCGAATTATCGGAGGACGAGGCGGTGACTATATGCTGACCATTCCGGTCCCATAAAATTGAACAAAAGGAGCTCTCTTCATTTTCGCTCTTGTGTGCTTCTCGGAGCTTTATCGTTCGGATCTTCATTGGCGGTGTAGAAAAATTCTCAAAGAATTACAGATTGATACGAGAANAACAAAAGGAGCTCTCTTCATTTTCGCTCTTGTGTGCTTCTCGGAGCTTTATCGTTCGGATCTTCATTGGCGGTGTAGAAAAATTCTCAAAGAATTACAGATTGATACGAGAAGTATGAGGAAAGAATGTATAAATTAAAGGTTTTAGGTATGGCGGGAGTTGTAATTTTGGCGGGAGCT
Organism: Fraxinus floribunda; assembly: GCA_903798395.1. Lineage (NCBI taxonomy): Eukaryota > Viridiplantae > Streptophyta > Magnoliopsida > Lamiales > Oleaceae > Fraxinus > Fraxinus floribunda. The sequence continues at coordinate 5,028 of CAIGRS010076874.1, read as the reverse complement.
GATTCTGAGGCGCAGTAGTCTTTGGCGGGTGGTATTGGATTTTCATTTTATTGTTTGTAATGTTTGACAAGAAAACTCATTTTTTCTACGGTTTCATCTTTAACAACGCGTTCTTATAATAAAATATTCTATAAGTAAACTAAATAAAAAAAAAATTTATTTTTTAATCACATATTTTAAAAAAAAATTACTATTATAATGGCCTGTTTGGTTCGGCTTAAAATTTGATTAAAATTGAAAATATGATCGTTATTGGGTCCCACCCCTCTAATAAAAGTCAACAATAACGGCTATATTTTCAATTTTAATCTGATTTTAATCTCTTCCAAACACCCTCTAAATCTTATCCTTCCCAAAATATTTATTTTAATTACCGTCAAACAGGAGCATGATATGTTCAATTAAATTCGTCTAATAACACCATGTTTAATAGAAATTATGATAAGCCTATGTTTGGTACAAATTTTAATTTTAATTTTCATTCTTCTACTCATTTTTAACTACACATTTTTCAATAAAATATTATTTTTTATCACATCAATAATTTTTCTTTTCTTTTTTTCAATCACGCATTTTCTATCAATCTACTATTGGGTTAATTTCACAAATGGTCACTGAACTTACATCAAAATAACAAAACGGTCACTCAAGTTCAAAACTTTCAGAAACGGTCACTGAACTTACCTAAACTTTCACTAATGGCCACTGAAGGACCGAAATACATGAATTCAATCTTGAGGACCTCGAGTGTAAATTTCAGCTAATTTCACTTTATCAAATTTTGCCCCTTTTCAGAAACGGTCACTGAACTTACCTAAACTTTCACTAACGGTCACTGAAGGACCAAAACACAAGAACTGAATCCTTGAGGATCTCAAGTGTAAATTTCATCTAATTTCAAACTCTCAACTTTTGCCCCTGATTTTGAAGAATCACCACTTCCGGCACTTAGCTCCACCGCCACTTTGGAGCCACAAATCCAACTTCCCGGCAGCCCAAACCTCTAGATCCAACCACCGATAGCCTCGCCTCATTCCCCTCTATAATATTCAACCAACCAACAGCTACAAATCAAAGGAAAGAGGAGAAAATCCAGCTCAAAAACAATGCCGCCGCACAACCACTACCACGGTACCACCACACAAAAACCGACCAAAAACACTGCCACCGCCACCTCCACCGCACCACCACCGCACCACCACTACCACCACACAAACACCATCACCACCATCACACAAAAAACCATCCAAACCCACCCCAACCGCCACAACAAAATCGAACCACAAATCGCAACTGCTCGATTTTAATTTATTCAAATCAAATCGAATTGGTGCATTTATTGGTTGATGTTAGGACATGATATTGATGGCCTGGATGAGGGCTATCGACCATTGGTGGTGCACGATAGTGGGCGTCGTCGGAGGTGGATTTTCCGGTAGAACTCTGTGTGCGAGATTTCTGTTTTTGAGCTGGATTTTCTCGTCCTTCCTTTGATTTGTAGTTGCTGGTTGGTTGAATATTGTAGAGGGGAATGAGGCGAGGCTCGTGATGGTTGGATCTAGAGGTTTGGGTTGCTGGGAAGTTGGATTTGTGGCTCCAAAGTGGCGGTGGAGCTAAAGTGCCGGAAGTGGTGATCATCCAAGAAATCAGGGGCAGAATTTGAGAGTTTGAAATTAGATGAAATTTACACTGATGTCCTCAAGGATTCAGTTCGTGTGTTTTGGTCTTTCAGTGACCGTTAGTGAAAGTTTAGGTAAGTTCAGTGACCGTTTCTGAAAGTTTTGAACTTGAGTGGCCGTTTTGTTATTTTGATGTAAGTTCAGTGACCATTTGTGAAATTAACCCATCTACTATTTCATAATATATTCTTTCAAAATAATGTGTCTCAAACACACCCTTAATGTCACATAAAGTAACGTTGTAGCATCAATGATTTTGCATAGCACTTGTTTAGTAAACATTAAAATTTTTATTCTCATTATTATACTCATTTTTATTCACACATTCTTCAATAAAATAATATTTTATCCCATCAATAAAATTTTTTTTTCAACCACACATTCTTCATCAATCTACTATTTTAAAATATACTCTTTCAAAATAATGTGACACACTCATTATTATCTATACAAAATATACCTTTCTTGCAAAAATACGACCCCTACCATGACCACCATATAGGTTCAAATCCCGACATGAATCATGTAAAATTCAGTTCGTATCACATGCATACCAACTGTCCATTGGAGATAGGACCGAACCGTATCATTACATTTCTTTTTAAAATTTGTCTTGGAAAGTATTTCTCGTACAAAGTTTAATTTCTTATTTGGCCCTCGTTAAATTAAAATTTATTTTTTCCTCTCTTCTTAATAATCATACATTTTTAATAAAATAATATATTACACATAAATCTAAAAACTTTCATTCCTTTTTATCATACATTCTCCAAAATATTATTATTCCCCATTATAATTTGAAATTATGGTATATATTTGGCTCATGTTCAGAAATAATTTATAAATATTAAAGTTGTTATAAAATTAAAGAAATAAAAAAGAATAAGGAGAGAGAAAAGTAGAGTCAAAATTTAAGTGTGTATTTTATTAATAATCAAGACCTGTATTTTTTGAGTACAAATTGAGAATTTAGTTGGAATGAAATAGACTCTTTAAATTAAATAAAAATTATTTATATATCATGAAAATACTAAATAATCATTAATATTTATCTTATAGTTTTACAACACTCCTCTTTGATAATTATTTGAACAATAATTATCTTATTGAAACGTTGTTTGGCAAAAAACCCGATGAGACAAAAATGCCAATAAATAAAAAAATAGTACAAATAATTTGGAATAATAAAATGTTGCCTTCATACGACCCCGTAAAAAAAACTCAAGGGAACAAAAATTGATCGAAGAAAAAAGGGTATAACTACTCAATATGATTTCAATTTTTCTATCAAACGATCAATGTCTTGTATGTCAATATATTCAATATTGATGTCTTGTACGTCAGTGTTCTCAAGAAAATCCAGTGAAACAAAACTTAATAACTGTATTAACTTGATAAAAAAAATAACTCTTGTTGATCTCTTCAAGAGTTTTATACATATCAGTGTATTATTTTGAGGATAAATGTCTTGTATGTTATGGACATTTATTACACAAAGAATATACCTCGTTAAAACTTTATTATAAAAAATCACGTGGGAAAAATCCTAATGAAAGAAAAAGAGTACATTAATTTTTTGAATACGCTACAAAAGTTACCTCATTAAAAACCATGCCAGGAAAATCCAATGGGACAAAATTTTGATCAAGGAAAAAAGAGTGCAACATGTATTTTGTCCCTCATTATAATAGCACTTAAATTATATACTTCAAGGATATTATTAAAATCATACAAGGTAAGTTGGCTATAATTACATTTATTACATGCATATCTGAAATTACAAGGTTCGACACAAACTACCACCAGAGGGGGTAAATAGGTGTTACTTGCGGAATTAAAACTTCATGATTAATTAGCAACAAGTCACTATTAATTATCTCTAGATAGTTAATCAAACAAATCAATTTTCCTAAGTTGAATTGCCATAGTTATATGAAAACAATAAATAAACACCAGAAATAATCACGGAGAAACCCCAACTAGGTAAAAATTCCAAGCACTTTGCCAGTTAAATATCCTCTAAACTATGAACCTACAGTCCGCCAGACACGACTACCACCAGTTCTTTCTGACCTCTTGACTACAATTCCCACAGTCCTCCTGGATTGCGTACTCCTGCACCAACTCCCGCCTTTATAAATTTGTCAATCTCTTGTGGATCAACGAAGAACTCTGCATTCTCCAACAATTGGAACTCCAGTCACCTTCCATTGATCTTCAACACTCTGACAGATGTATAGGAAGTAGTAGTTTGGTATTTGGTTTGTAAGTTTGATGCTTTCAATGCCTTGGACAGAACAAATAATGAAGGTTGAAAGCTAAGGATGAAGAGGATATGAAGCATTCAATGTTTTCTCAAAGTTCAACCTTAAGAAAAGACGTTTAGAAGATATTTAGAAGTTATACTGTAGGTTTAAGAATGAATGGGCGATAGGCGAGCGATACTGTGTCGCTCGAGCGAAGGCCAGGCGATAGGCTAGCGACCATGTTTCTGTTTCTGTCACTTGACTCAAGTCATGGTGACAGTCTAGCGAAATTGCAGCGTCGTTTTTTTCCTTATTTCCATTCTCGAACCCTAGACCTAATACAACTAAATTTATAATATTTGCAACTTACTCTTTGACTTTTACAACACATTAAATCTAGTTCATTTTATTTACAAATTTGCCAATTACATCAAAAGCCTAACAAGCTCCCCCATTGACATTATGTGACAAAACTGCAAATCTAAAGTTAAGGTAGTGAACCAAAATAGACACAAAACAACTATTCCTATTAAACCAACTGATAGGAATGTAAAATGCATATTTTTGCCTCCTTATTTTATGTGCTCGTATGATTAATCAGAGCCAAAATGTACTCATTAATCTGATATATTGATTTAGGTGGCAATTTAATGGAGATGGCGTATTTTGGAAGAAATTGGTGAAATGGACCGAAGTGGAAATGAAAGTTCGAGGACTAACGTGCAAATACACAAAACTTGTGTCAAACCTCATGATGAAAACTTGAGAGTGTTAGGAGTCAACTGGATGAAAGCAGACATCAGAGGGATGAAATATTATCAAAGTATGATCACACATCAATTTTCAATTGCAAAGTTATGCATCGGTTTTCAGCCTCATGTTGAGACCCATTTTTGACATGGAAAAAAATCGAATCGGAAGATAATATTTGAAGTAATGTTGTAGTCCTTTGAATTGGCTTTTCAACGCATCTTGAATAACTACAATCATACATTTGGAGTGGAAGATATGACCAAAACATTAAAGGCTGTCCGGCAGAGAAAATTGCTAACACCATGTGGTCGCATAGTGTTAATTTCTTGCGACCGCATAGACCATTACTG
>CAIGRS010076852.1:0-10015 GCA_903798395.1 Fraxinus floribunda | reverse complement strand
TCATCATGAGCAAATTGCTTCAATTATGGGAATTAGAAAGATCTAGACATATTCCATAGACACACAGAATGGCTTCTTTATTAGATTTCATAATCATACTCTACAATTTAATGGGCTAACTAATGGGAGAATCTCGGGTACCCAAGGACATGAAAACTTCTTCGTTAGATAATACAATGAACTGGACGAAGTATAAAAACTTCTAACGCTGTTTTTGATTTTTGTCCTTTAGTTTTGGAAAGAGTTTGAAGGTATGGCTTTGTGAATGGAAGAAAATTGAAGGAAAATGGTCATGGCTAGTGGTGAGTGTTCATACATTATGAGGTAGAACAAAATAAACAACAATCACTAACTATCTGGTTTGTTGATTCCCATGCCAAATGCAACCTGCAAAGAGAATGAAACTTTAATTAAAAAAAAAAAAATTACATCATGACGCTAAAGGGGAAGAATTAATCTTAACCTACGGTGCCAACAATGACTTGTAACTTGCTTTTGCTCCACCTATGACATCAAAAAACACCCGAGAGACTTAAGCCAAACATATGATAAAGTACATAGGGACCACCCTTTAGCAATCATTCATATTCATGCCTAAAGTACTTCTCTCATGGTCTCCCATCATATATTTGGTATATAATAATATAGCTAACCAATATTCCTCTACAAAGAATGTTAATGAGATACCTAACACATAAAACAACAATAGATGATCAAATGCTAGCAATAACAGGAAGTAAAACAGTAATGTACTATATGACACCTAAATTACATGCTATTTATTTACCTTAATATGTTCCTCACTGCAATAGAAAACAACAAAAACATATTGTCAAACAGAATTGGTATCACAAACTATCCTAAATATGAAATCAAAAAATACTTGCCAAAAGCCCTTCCATTATAGATTAACAGAAGTAGATGGTCTCTTTTTCTTCAAAATTGTCCACTTTTGGGTCAAAAGTCTCACCACAATCATTAGTAACACTAAACTTCTCATTCCTTGTGCAGACTTGCTGCGTATTGTTCTCGTTAACTTTAAGGTTACTATTTTTTTTTCTCTTTTATACTTTCATTTTTATGGGCATGTTGATCAACTGCCTCAAAATGTCGGAGTTTTGATCAATTTGGACCTAAAGCTAAAACTCGTTATGAAAATATAGTGCTTGTTTAAAAGCATTGCTCAATTAGTTGTCAGGCCACTTGATTTAAAATCTGAAGCAGTTACCATTGTTTGCTTTAATACTATGTTAGATGACTACAACAAGCTGAACTAAACCTTCTACACGAGGAACTATGGTTAAGCATTAGACACGTGCTAAAAGACTTGCATAATCTACTTGGAAAGTCATTCCTTCAAAATATATATTCTGATCAAATTAGTCATCCATGAAAATACCCTATTCGGTTTTATACTGGTCATTTTCTTTCCATTAATTACGGGCTGACCAAAATGCCACGTTCAAAAATTAAATGACAGTACGTAGCTAGAGCAACTTTGCCACACTCCATAGGAAAAGACAAAGTAATTACTTCCACTCAAGGCCCCCCAGTGTGATAGAGCTGATTCCTTCTCACACTTCATCGCACCCGACTTCTTCATTGTGAGCACCTTCCATATTGGAGTCCCACCAACCACTCCCATTTGCATCTGTTCAAAACTGAAGGGGGAAAAAATTTATGTTTCTCAGCCATCCAATCATTTTCCACTACGATCCAGTTTGGGAAACCCCAAACTACACAGGCCACTATCGAAGGCAGAAAGACAAAACCTAAATCAATCTCAAAGTTTGGGCAAAAATAAAAAAAAAAAACCTAAATCAAAGGTTGAAAATTACCTCAGTCGAAATTTATGCAGATTTCTTCGTACATCCTGAACCAATTTCAAAATCTGTAGATACTTTTGAGAACCCTAATCGGAAAAAAAAAACAAAATATCAAACAAAATCGCTCAAGAGGTAGTCTATGGCAACAAATAGTAGCAAAACCATGTCTCATAGAGACACGAGCGGTGCCCGGTCAAAGAAATTTTGAAATTCCCAATAATTAGTAGAACAAATTAAAACTTGAAATCTATTAAAAAGAAAAAAGAAAAACTGATTAGAGATCTGAAGAATAAAAGTACCTCTTGTTTGCCTTTGCCGAGGGGACTACAAGGGAAAACGGAGGGATTGAGATTCAATTTGCACAATTGCTGGCTGCCGGTATGCGTTTTCTTTGGTCGACGGGGAGAGAAATGAAAAGGGAAAGTGAGAGTGAGAGAGAGAGAAATGGGGAGAAGAAAGCGTGAAGAATGGAGTAGGCATGGATGTTGCGTAAAGAAATGGAGATTGGGGTTTATCTTTTTTTTTTTTTTAATGCCAAAACGACGTCGTTTCACTTGGACGAAAGTGTGAACAGTGACATCCAAAGTGTCTCTTTTATTTGGTAGTGATATGAGGCGATGTTTGATTTTCATTTTTTTTCAAAATATATTTTTCACTCTCTTGTTTTTAACCACATTTTTTTATTAAAATAATATTTCACGTAAATCAAAAAAAAATTCTTTCTTTAATAATCATACATTCTTAAAAAATAATTGAGTTCAAACACCCCTAAATATAGATACCCTATTTGATCCCCATTTTTAGAGTAAAATATATTATAGAATAATGAATTTTTTTTTGAAGAATGTGAGTTTAAAAAGTAAGATTTTATATTATTTCGTGAGAGGGTGTGTGGTTTAAAATGCGTTTTGAAAGAGTGGGGATCGAGGGCAAAATATCTTTGGAACCGTGTTGATTTAAAATCAATAAATGATATGCACATGATTTGCCATGGATTAAGGGAATGTTTGGCTAAACGAGAAAAAAAAAGTAATTTTTTATTTTTAAAATATTAAAAAAAATTACTTTTTTACTTGTAATTTAAAAATACTTTCAAAATGAGTTTTCCAATTTTCTTCAAAGCGTAAGAAGCAAATAACAAATTCCCTACTTAATTATCAAAACAACTTAAAAAATATTGATCACTATTTGTAATTTGATAATGAATATATTCTGTTAAATTTATTTCATTTCAGGAAAGAGAAGTAAATTGAAAGAAAAATTCTAACAATTTGATAAGTGGGCAATGCCAACAAGATGAAACAAAAGTACGTTTGGGGAGTAGAACGTTCATTAAATCATCTGGTAAATACACGATTAGAAGAATCTCATCATTTGACCCTTTGTGCCCAACACTATTCCTTATTTGTCATCGTGGGCTACCCTATGAAATTATTTTTCTTTGTCCAAGAATATGTCCAAAAAGGAGAAAATGTCATTGCAATATCTATTTAATATAGAGAAATTGCAACAGCAGTCTCAAACATTTTCATTTTTTGCAGATTTTATCATATCCTTTAATTTGTGTCAACTACAATTCCAAATCTTTCAAAAATATGCAGTTGCGGTCTATTTGACCGTTAGTTAATCAGAAAATTCAAAATGTAATCAATATCGACCAAATTAAAAAGGGCAAAATGGTACTTTGCATTTTTTGTATTAAATAAGTTAAATAATTATAAAATTATAAAACCAAAAAATAAAAATAAATCCAACTCCTTCAAAAATTCCCATCATACCACCCAACCCCCACTTCAACCCAACCCAAAATTCATCTTTTTCCTATAATGCCAACACCACCATCACCTCGCCACCATTAGGGCTGGGCATAAAAACCTGAAACCTGTGGATCCGCCCCGACCCGACCTTATCGGGTCGGTTCGGGTCGATTTTGACTTAAAAATGGGTCGGGTCGGGTCGGTTCAAGGTTAAAATATTTCAAACTGACCCAACCCATTCTCTGTAACCCTATTTCCAAGTTCCAACCCATCAAATTCTCCCAGGCCCAGCTTCAAAACCCAGCCTCCTTCTCCGGCAATTCTTCCTAAGTTATCGATCATGGCTGCTCTTGGATGTCAACTTAGGCGAGATCGAGAACCAAAAGTTAGTAGCTTTGATTTGCACGAAGAATTTGCTGGAAATTAGATAGAGGATAGTGGGATGCAGGTGGAAGCAGCTCAACCTTTTTCAGAAATTTGTATTCAATTTCCTGATCCTTACATTGGTAAGAATCTTCGGACAATAGCTTATTATGCCATCAGTGGTGTTCGTATTTGTTGTACAGATTTATCCCCACAGTTCATGGAGTCAACAAAATCAGTTACTCCAAATATTTTACCTATGTAGAGCAGATAAATGAAATGAGGGGAGTTCATTATTTCTCAAAACTTATATTTGACAGAATTAATGATTCTAGAGCATCCAAAGGTAGGAGAAAAAGAACAGCAATCCAAGGGGCAAGGATGACAGAATACACAGAATATGTTCTGACTGTGTTGCATTATCCCCTTTAATCGATTAGCAATTAGTGTTGCTAAAATCACAAGAAGAATTTGGAAAAATAAATTGCCTGCAAAGAGAGCCTTAGATCTTGGCTCTGGCTATTGGTTCTTGTGATTGAACATTTGTTTGTTCATTGTGGTGAATGAGATTTTGATGCTGCTGAGGCTATTGTTGGTTACGTTGGTGGAGCAAAATTGGATCTTGAAATGACTGCAAAGACAGCCTTAGATCTTGGCTCTGGCTATTGGTTCTTGACAGCAAATCATCAGTTCCAAAGTTTTGGATATTGGCTATTGGATCCGATCCGACCCGACCTGAACTGATTCGGGTCGGGTTGGTTCGTGAAAGAGTCCAAAATCGAGTACGTCGGGTCGATTTTGGGCCAATCTCGACCCGACCCGGCCCGACCCAATGCCCACCCCTAGCCACCATGTCGAAACAAATTTGTCACCATCCAAAACCACCACCATTCTTGTGCCTTCAATAATCGCCCAAAACCACCGCTCAAATCCATCGCCTTTTCCCTGCCTTTCAACCACCACCACCAAAGCCCAAGTCCAAATCTCGCGTCTCCTTTAGATTACTCTCCACCAGCATTCCACGCCTTGGAAATTGTCTTATTTGAAGCTCATTTTTTATTGTAATGACGTTTGTAATGCCCCCAAAAATTTAAGCCAAATAATTAGCTTTTGATATGACAAAGATAAGTATATCAATATTGGACTCTTTTAGTAGGTTTTATTGACTCGAAAAAAGTGTTGATTCGAATAAGTTAAGTCCAAGTTTTTGTATTTCAAAGAAGTTACCATTAATCGGGAATTAATGAGGTTTGTTTAGGATTTAATGGCAGCCTAAATCGGATATGTTGAAAATCTAGTCAGATAATTAAATATGATCATAGTTTGGTTTTGATAAATGTTAAAAGTCGTACGGATAAAGTTTGAATGGTAACAGTAATTTGATTAAAACTACAATTCTTTCTTTCATTATTATAATAGTGTCCCAATCCAATGAAACCTGTTAGCCTATTTTGTCCACGTGTAGCCTATAACTCCATTTAATAAGAATTAAGCTACTTGATCTATTTGGATTACTCTTTGAATTATTTGACCCCACCGTCCCTCTCACAATATGGAGAGCCCGAGGTGAATAAAATAATCACCGGATCCCCCCCCTTATAAGGGGAAAGAGTGGACCCGAGTAAAGCTACATGTAACCCATGTAGCATTACCCATTTAATAATTGTGATAGTTACCTACTTTCTGAAACTTCCTCTAATGGAACACGACACGTGTATTTCAATTGAAACAAAACTCAATTATTTTCAACATGCAGGAGGTCCCATCATTGACACAAAAAGAAAAAAAATTAAAAATTAAAAGTACACACGAGGTGAACGGGGCAGAGAGATTTAAGAAAAAAAAATTGGAACGTGAATTCATATTTCTTTCAAAGGAAAATTCATTTTATTTATCTAGGTAAGATACTTCTGTACAAGTGGTTCGTTTTCGTATACTTTTATGTTATGCACTAATTGTCAATGGACATTTGGGTTCGCCCTAACGAAATGAGAAATAAGAAATGAGAAATAATGGGTATCTCGCTTGGTCACCAATATATTCTATAAAGAGAAATGTAGTATGAATTGTCTATGTTATTGTTATATAATTGCGTATGGAAAACCGCATGTATCTTACTAGATTTTTTTTTTTAAAATATTCACTTGTACAAAATTTTACAGGCTAGTTAGGGTTGATTGGAGCTGTTGCAGGATGGTGCAGCGGATTGACAAGGGTGATCGAAAAGATAAAATATTAAGTTCATATTTTCTTTAAATCATTAGTCAGTTTAATTTGTTCAAAACAAATATTTAAATTGTGCTTATATTTTCTTTATGGATGTTTCAGTTATTTTTATTTAAAGAATATTATTTTCTCGTTTCCGTGAAAATTGAATTTTTTGTAACACCTCAAGATGTATGAATTTTGGGGCGTTACAACGTTGATTTTGGATTTGTCGATTTTGAAATCAGCAATGGAATGGTGGGTTTTTGTTGGGTTTTTGAGGGGTTTCAAAATTGTTGAGGTTGTTGGTTGTTCGGACAAAATTTGCAAGCGTATGTGATCGTTACATAAGTAATAAAATTTGTGAATTAAGAGTATTGTTCTCACAAGAAATAAAGTTTAATTTGTAGTTCACTAGATACTATTAAATTCAAAGTGTGGTGATATCAAAAGAGATGATTTGTATGCTTTCTATATTAATCATAAACTAACAAAGCAAATAAATTGTTTATTTAATATGTGAATGTTTTGTATTAGAATTGTGAATATCCCTATTACCATTTAAGTTAATTCTTAATTCGCAATCTAGTAAATTCATATATTTAAGACAATCGATAATCAAATGTTATTCAATATTCTTTTCCAAAATATATTAAACATATGTTTAATACGACTCGATCATATTCATAATCCGAATTCATATCAAAAACATTCATTGATTCATATGATTTATCATAAATGATTGCACATGTCATAGATATTATTTCTAATACCTATTCATGTATTGCTTTTGTCGCGTTCTACACTTTTTTTTTGAGTATTTCTTCACTGCAACAAACAACTTAATATCTAATGGATGATCAAACAATCAAATAGTTCATTGAGAATGTAAAACCAATCAAGAAAAATCAAGAAATACTAAACTAATTGTCTCCAATTAAAATAAACAAAAATAGGGTTCATCGTTCATCTAATACAATGAAAAACTTAGCCTAACATTCATATAATTAAATTACACAAGAATAATTGGAAAAAAATCACCTGAAAATAAGAAAGATGGGAAAAAAAAAAGAAAAAAAAGAAATCCACGTTCTTGACTCAAATCTTAAAACCAGACTATGAACTTTAAAATCCTTGTATGATTCGCCTTAAATTGATGTATAAACTTATTCTTCGCCTCCAAAATATGTAGAATATGATGAAATTTAGGTCGAATAGCCCTTTCCCACGTTCTGGTCGAGTTTGATATTTAAAGGATACCAAAAAGATTGGATTGAATTGGATCGTTACTAAAACAAAAATGAGGAAAATCCAATTTTTTCCCTTTTATACTGGGGCACGCGCCTGGCTAGTTCGGGATGCCTCAGGCACCCTATTTTTTGTTGGGGTGCGCGCCTCTCCTGAAGGTGGGGGGGGGGGGCGCCTAGTGTAATTTTCGACCGCTATTTTCAATACTTTTGTCATAACTTTATCTCTCGATATCCGATTGAGCTGATTTAAAGTGCATTGGAAAGATAACTCGGATGGATAAAATTCTTATAAAAATATCATTTTTCTAATTCAAAATTTTGTTATACCAAAATTGGGTCTCAATGTGAAGTTAAACAATCTGAAGCACAACTTTTTCGGCTGAAAGTTGATGTGTAATAATACTTTGACTAAATTCATCCATTTGCGTTCTTTTCTCATCCAACTAACCCATAGCACTCTAAAATATTTATCGTGAGGTTCAACGCAACGTTTTAGTAGCTGCACTTTAGTCCCAAACTTTGAATTTGCTTCATTTCAGCTATTTTCTCTTGCAATCTTGTTCGTTTATCTTCCAGTTGTATCAAATTAAATGTTTGGTATCTTTGATCTTCAATTCGTTTCTAGTCTTATCTACGAATTGTTTGCAATTTAGTCCTCGACTTTTGGATTTCGCCCATTTTCACTATTTTTGCATTTGTTTCTCCAATTCTTCATCAAATATCGAGTTTTACCTATAAAATATAATACAACACAAGTAAGATATTATTTTATCCAAAAAAATAAAAATAAAAATATATCATCATTTAAAATCTCGAATAAGTGTAGAAACTACATTTATCAAACCCCCAAACTTGAATCGTTGTTTGTTCTCAAACAAAATTAAAACCTAGCAAACACATAAACACGCAGTGCTAATTACTTAATTGGTGGCCATTCAATCAAGCAAAGAGAAAAGATTTAGCTAGCTAACATGACTTTTTATCTCAGGATTGAAACCATAATATCAAATCTACGAACAGCTTCAAAATAACAATACAAAATTCAAAACCTACTTTTTCAATGTAAAATCGACGTGTGAATGTGTGTGAAGAATTAAGCAAGCATTATGAATTCATATGTTTCGATTTTTGATCCTCAATGGTCAAATATGTTCTNTTACTAATTGCTGGTCGATTTGCTAATAAATAATTATTCTCCATAGTTTAATTGCTTCAATCTCCAAAACTCAACTAGGCTAATAATCCCGTATCAAAAGTTAATTTTTTTTTAAAACAAGTGTTTGAGACTTAATCAAGACATTTGACGCTACTTCTATTTCACGCACTTGTTTTTTTTTTCTATTTTTTCTGAATCTTTATTTCAATAATTTTTTTTCTTTATTTACAGTATTATCTCCCTTAAGGTTTTTAAATAACTCATTTAAAGAGCTTTAGACCGATAATTTTGAAATCAGTTGACTTCAAGGTAACATGTTTTAACACCCTTACAAGCTTAATAACTCAAGTCATTAATGCTACGAAAAGAAATTTTCAAATAAAATATTTTTTTATGTCTTGATTAATGCAATGTCCCTTATTAAACACCAATCCAAGTAAACCGACCTCTAACTTAAGATTTTTACCAAATTGCATCATATTGACCTTGACAATCCACACAAGATTTTTAACTTCACACGTGGAATCCCCATTTATCTCAACATCTTCCTACAACAATGAAATCTCCACAAACTATTCTATTTTTTTAAGCAAAGACCACTAGTAGCACATTCACATCAACCCGATCACGTGTCTAGTCTGAAATATTTTCGGGTCATAGTAGTCTACGTAGTCGGGCTCACTCACTGGAAAGGGGTCCTACATGCGAGAAGGGGCCCACCTATATGAATAATGCTGTCCGGGTGATGATACACTAAGGGTGTGTTTGAGCCATATTATTTTGGAAGAATGTATTCCGGAATAGTAGATTGATAGAGAATGTATGGTTGAAAAAGAATGAAAAGTTATTGATGTGATGAAAAATATTAATTATTGAAAAATGTGTGGTTAAAAATAAGTAAAAGAATAAGAATGAAAATTTTAATGTCTACCAAATAGAGGCTAAATGTCGGGCGAAGGTGCATCTGATCTCATGGTGCTCTGTGCTGCAACATCTGAAGCATGTGAGAGTGGCCTGCTGATTGTAGGTACGTTGTCCTCTATGTTTTCCACGTGGTCTCTGATATGATCCGGGATAAGCAATCACTTGATCGAGTTTTGGAGTCCAAATTGAAGAAGTTGACAGGCTAAGGTTCAAGTTTCGTGAACGTCTCAGGAGCCGAAAAGAGTTGGATTCAATGGTTGGAAGATATTTGGAAAGAAAACGAACAGCGTGGATAAAAATGGGCATAACTTTCAGCTCGGTTGTCGGATTTTTGTCCATGAATACATTCTGGAAATGGCACGAAATTCTGCACAAGGCTGCATGGGCAAATAGTACTTTTGGACTTTCAGTCGCACATAAACAGGCCGAGAACAATTTGGCGAGAATTTTAATTTTACGCGAATTCCTTATTTTGTTAGAATTTTAGTTTTGGTAAGATTCTTGTAATCTTTTAAGTGATATTTTCATTTTTCC
>CAIGRS010076773.1:0-34079 GCA_903798395.1 Fraxinus floribunda | reverse complement strand
TAAGGAAAATGCTTTTTGTACATAACTATTTACATAACGATGATGTGTCGAATTGTAAGTGAGGAAGTTATTTGATTGATGAAATTTTGATCCAATTAAATCTCTTCGCATCATTTTGTTGGTAAATTATTATCTAAGTTATTATGTATATGTATAACAACCGAAAAAGTAAATACACAGCATGCATGCAAATTTCCTGATGAAAGAATGCCACATGCTTAGATCCATCTATACCTCAAAACAGTAAAGAGGAATTGTTGTTTTAAGTAGATAAAAAGAGAGTTTATATAAGAAAAGTATGAATGAAGTTTAGTAGTAATCAAAGAAGAAACTAGTAGATAAGTAAATAATTAAAGCAAAACTTATTTTAAGTTCGGAAACAAGAAGAAGTTGGAATTGTTACTAGAGTCCTCTCTAGCCGCTCATTCCATCCATCTCTTCATTTACTGAAATTCCTAGTTAAGTCAAATTAATGCAACCACATCACACTATGTTCATTTAAGTCTATCCCGACCATACTAATAACCATGATAAAATTCTTTAGTTTTGGGAACTGTAAATCCTATGAAAATCCTCATAACTATTTACATAATGATGATGTGTCGAATTGTAATTGGCGAAGTTATTTGATTGATGAGATTTTGATCCAATTAAATCTCGTCACATCATTTGTTGGTAAATTATGATGTGCATGTATAACAACCGAAAAAGTAAATACACATCATGCATGGAAATTTCCTGATGAAAGAATGCCACATGCTTATATCCATCTATACCTCAAACAGTAGAGAGGAATTGTTGTTTTAAGTAGAAAAAAATTTATATAAGAAAAGTACGAATGAAGTTTAATAGTAGAAGAAACTAGTAGATAAGTAAATAACTAAAACAAAACTTATTTAAGTTCGGAAACAAGAAGAAAGTTGGAATTGTTACTAGAGTCCTCTCTAGCCGCTCATTCCATCCATCTCTTCATTTACTGAAATTCCTAGTTAAAGTCAAATTAATGCAACCACATCACACTATGTTCATTTAAGTCTATCCCGACCATACTAATAACCATGATAAAATTCTTTAGTTTTAGGAACTGTAAATCCTATGAAAATCCAACTGTTCCATAGAACATAGAATTAAAACATCTGAAATGAAGACAAATTTGTCTGCTAGAGAAAATTAGTATGCTTGCGACAAAATAGAATTTTGTACGTTAACCATGAAAACCAAATTCAGAATAATATTATTTTAGTAAGAGAAAAATACATTATCAGAAGCTTGACCAAAATCTACTTCGCGCCATCCGACTCAGCACCAATGCCCCACTGGTTTAGCTTCTCGAGGATTTCTGTCTTAGCCCTTCCCATCAGCAGGGTACGAAGTTCAGATTTAGAAAACTCCTTCCTTCTTGTGGACTTGTCACTAGCAGAATTAACACTTTCAGCTCCCAAATTGCCCTTCAGATTCCCAGAGGAAATTGTTCGGGTCGCCCTGCTCCCTGCTGTCATTTGGTTTCTGTCTTTGGTACTTTTTGACTTCTGCCCATCTGTGCGCCTCTTTTTGATTGCCTTCGCTGAAGCTGAGGGAAAATCAGTTTTATCTAGCGTAATGCTATTCTTTTGCAGAGCCTCCTCAATCCCTGCCATAGCTACTGTCTTCAAGCCATCCTTTAAACTTTCACCTGCAGGCTGGATCAGTGGTGCAGCTGGAGTAGCTCTGGACGGTGTAAATGTAGCACTTCCAGAACCCCCTGATCCAGCAAACATACCTTTTCGCTGTTGCTGGAGGACTGACCAAGGACCTGGTGTACTGCGAATCTTTCCAGCTGAAGGGGCAGGCTTTTCTGTTGCCAAAAAGGGCAGCTGACAGTTGGGACAAACAAGATTTTGGTTCAGATACTTCTTGAGGTACTCGTATTGCATCCCACAACCATTGCATGATGACCAAAATGTTTCTGGTCTTGATGGAGGAGGACTAGGGAGCGGCTGAGAACTAGTAGCCTCTTCTTTGTTACTTTCCATTTTTCAAATGATTGTATTCGCCTTTGTAAACCTAGTACATCATAGAAATAAGTTTAGTTTTATGCATCTAAACTAGAAATAATGATAAAGCAACAATCATGATGCACTAATCGTTCTGAACAAATATTTGATATTCAATTTATCATCTAAAAAAACATCTAAATGTCTTCTATAAGTAATGGAAAACAAGGTAGTTAAAAGAAGCAGACAAAGTTCGCAATCCAGTTACCAGTAAAGGATCTTACAAAAAGGCACCGCGAAAATTATTTTTAGCATAACCTAGTAAAGTTAGAAAACATAAAAGATTAATGATATTCTTCACACACATTTCAATATAACAGACGCGGGCAGAAACTTTTGGGGACAATATCAGAGAAACAATTTAATCTGTCATAAGTTATTTTTTTAAAAGGAAATCCAATAGGCTGAATATCATATATATGCCTACATTTACATAAAATTCAACTCAACACAAGATGAGTTTACATGACCCTCATGGTCCAAATGGAAGGAACAAAACAACAGATCTCACTAAATTGATACTACCATGCTTAAGGAAATTATATAAATAAAGAAGTCAATGAAGCGAATAATAATCTTCAGTACGTAATTGCATGCACGTGCACATGCATATGTGAGCAGTTACCTATAGTTATTCAATCAGCTATTTTCGTCACCGATACACATCTACATGAGCGTAACCGTAAATAACGGAAGCATTAAAGGCACTAACATAATCCGACAAAGTACTACCTTTTCACGAAATCTTAACTAGTAAGATCCATAGAATTGAAGTGTCTTTCTAGACTGATTCCCTACAAATCTGAAAAGACAAAAATGTTTTTTCTTTTTTTTTTTTTGGGGTGGGGTACAAACGGCTTCTTTTCACATAATTTCCATTTTTGTGGGTTCTATTAATCTTGACGTAATCCACAGCTTGATTAATTAAACCCCATGTCAAACCGGCATAAAAACTTCACGCAAACCTATATCCAGTTGCAAAGGTCTTTCTACCCTAACACAATAGAAAACAAAAACAATATCCTTTAAAAAATTCAAACAATATCAGAAGTCTTTGAAGTTTTAATGAAAGAGTCCAATCTTCAGTCATAGTGGAAACTAATTCATTTCTCTTTTAACAAAAGGAAAAATTCAGATTCAACAAAACTTCATATGGACCTCGGCAGTATCCTCTTTCCTGGAAAGAAAAAAAAAAAAGCTCAAATCCATTCCAAGATACTGAAACAAAAGGAAAAGAAACACACATCAAATAATTTACTCATACCCAGCGATTCATACCTCGTATTTCAAGCAAGCATAAAAGATGCCGATCCTCAATGGTGGAAATGATCTCTAAAATAAATATGAAGCTCTGAATTTTCTTTACCTATTTGCTTATTTCTGAGGGGCATTGATGAGGCTACCAATTTATAGAGTAGAGATTACGTGCCATTTGGATGGATTCATCAAAATTATTTCACAGATTTCATCAGATTTTTGGATAGCACTAGTCTTTGTAATCTGGTCATGATCACCAGAATCAGAGTTTATTACATACGAATATTTACTGAACTTGAGAAAGTCATATGCGGTTAACGAGGGCTGTATCTGACTATGCATTGTGTGTCTGTGACACGTCTGAGCTCTCGTCACAAAGGCTGGGATTGTTGGAAGCAGCCGTTTTTTATCTCAAAAACTGTCTGAAGGGTGGGTGTGTAATCATAGTACAAGATAAATAATGGTTTTTCTATAGAATTTCACTTTTATGTTTTAATAACTCCATTATTCAATTCATTACTAAAGAAATCTACATGATTTATGGTCCAAACTGAACAAAGCAAAAGCAAAAGAAATGACTAACTTCTGAAGAAGAGGATCTGAATTAGCCGAAAGCCTAAGTCAAGATTAGAAAAATACAAATACGAATACAGAAGTCAATGAAATACACGATAGTAATTATATACATACGTGCATGCATAGATAAGTAGTAGCACGTGCTAATGATTGCTTTGCCATTATGTGTTTTCCTTCTGAAAATCCTAGATATTATATATTCTCTTTTTTCGAGACAAATCGCAATTTTATCAAATTTATTCTTATTTTAAGCAAAATAATCCAAATTTTAGTGATTTTATTTTGCTACTAGGTTTCACAAAAAATTCTGTTATATTAATCTTAAGCTTATTTATTATCTTTTCTTATTTTCTCATTTTTCAAATCACTTTTGCTTTTTTAATGGCATCCATGATTCTACTATCAACACAGATTATATGAATTATGCATGGATTCATCAAAAATAACTTTACTGATTCTTTGTAACCTAGCTATGATCATCAAAATCTGTGTCTCTTGAAGACATTTTCATTTATTTCATTTGACGAGGTCTGTATCTGAAATTAAGTTTATTGGGGGCCCTAGGACGCTCATCTGAGCTGTCATCAGAATGTAGGTTTTGTGAATTGCATCAGCTGTTGTAACATCGTTAAGATCATTATAATCTGAATTTTATATTTAATACCCGTCAGCTTTTACCAACTATGGTTAATGAGACTAAGACACACAAGACGTGCATTTGAGCTGTCATCACCAAATGCAGTTCTTGTTTTCGTTCCCACGAAATTATCTGGTGTGTGGGATCATAGCACCAGATGAGATCAGTTAATTTTCATCCTGTGATCATACAGCATCATCCAATTTTAATACTCTACAGGCAGAAATGAGTTAGCAGCATATGGTTGGCAAAATAAATCATAAAGCATTCTGTTTCTATACATCAGATGTCAACGGAAGTTTTGCACTTTAAGTTTTGAGGATTTTTAAGACAATCTGCAGCATGCTAATAATACGCAATGACTTTATAATTAAAGAAACAAGTTGTAGCTAGAAAAAGGATCTTGAGAGACATAGGGCAACTCGATCCTTCAAAACCATAATGTTTCTAGCAGGAGTCACTCCAACAATATGTGTATTAATTCATCTTATAAGATTGTCGAAGCTTTAGAGTTATGTCAACCTATTACAACCTCCAATCCATTACCTGAACTTATGGTCAGCTACTAAGAGGCCAAGAATTTTTGTTAGCAGACACAGCAAATGACTCTTCTGTTCTTGAAATTAGGTTAAAGTAAACTACATGATCAGTCGAAAAGTTTATCAATGAAATTTATACCAATTAGGATCTCAATTTAATAAAATGACGATCAACCTTCACACGTGAAGCATATGGTTATATCTACAAAATGTTACCAGAGAACGACATCATCGTAAGGCCCCACACAAAATGCATTTGAATATGTGAGAAACAAGCTTCATTAATAATTTTGGTTTAAAAAATTATTGATATATGTTTATTAAACAAAAATATAGCTACTTTTATCTCCATGCTAGTGCTACTGTTTTGTGCTATCACTGCTATGCAATCCTCCATTTTGAACATGATATCAAAGTTTTCAATAGCCGCTATTACTTCGCTGCCAATCTCTCGTCAGTCTCCAATTTTAAAATCTGATTGTGAGTATCCAGTTTCTTCTCCACATTAGGGCATATCCTTGCTCAAAAAATCTAATTTATCAGACCATCATTTTCACTTGCAGAAAAAACTCGGGCAGCTTCCAAAATTTCCTTTTAGATTTCCAGAGAAGTTCAATGGGCAGCCATATTATGTGCTGTCAATGGGTTTCCTTTGGCATCATTACAGTTCTGTTCATCAACATGCCTGTTTTACATTGGCTTCTCAGAAGCTGAGGGAGCATCAGTTGAGTCTGGGGAGATATTATTCGTCTGTAGAGCCTCCTCACTCCCCTTCATAGCTACTGCTTCTTCACGCCCTCGC
Source organism: Fraxinus floribunda (assembly GCA_903798395.1). Taxonomy (NCBI): domain Eukaryota; kingdom Viridiplantae; phylum Streptophyta; class Magnoliopsida; order Lamiales; family Oleaceae; genus Fraxinus; species Fraxinus floribunda. The sequence continues at coordinate 28,235 of CAIGRS010076773.1, read as the reverse complement.
TTGACTCTCAAAAACTGACTGGATGTGCTGTGCAGTTTGAGCAGCTCTAGTATCTGAAGCTGTTCCACTTCCAGAATCCCTGGATGCGTGTTGCATATTTCTTGTGGCAAGTGTATAATATCGTAACATAGCGGACCTATGAGTTCGGATGATCGTTCCCACGAGAACTATTTTTTAATTTGTAATTTATTATTTTTAACTCCTAATTGACGAAAATGGAAAGTTTGTGACTAATGACCTAAATTAACTAATTATACTAATGTTACCTAAATGCACAAAGTAATTGAATTAGGTTTTTTTAACGTATGAATGTGAATGTTAGGACTTACAATTTCATTTAGCAATTACCTTTAATTCTGTAATCAAGATTCATTGTAGTAGTCGATTGGAATCTTCTTAAATAATCAATCTATGTCGCTCGAGTTCAAATTGATTATATTCAACTAAGTCAGTTGATCATATCTCTATGTGAATTCAAATAAACTTTAATTTAATGAATTTATTTTCTAAGAACCTAGGTAATGACCGCAATAATACTAAAGGTATCTCTACACTTTTATCTCAATTATCAAAATTTATTATGGGGTCTAAATCTATAACTTACCTTTTGGTTCATTAAAAATTCCCATATCATTGAATTACTAGCACATTAATTCAAATCATTAAACTTCATAATAAAACCAACACATGAAAACTTAAACTTCTAGAATCTTGAAAATTAAATTAAATAGTCACACATATATTAGAATTCGAGACCATATAAACGTTGAAACCGAGACCGAAACCCCAAATCCAAACCATTCAGATTTGGGTTTAGTTGTACCCATAACATACTTTTTTAAACCGTGAGCTGACAACCCATGCACAAATAGAAATATAAACAAATATGCCACCAAATATGATCCAACATCTAGCATAATAACATCCAATATCTAGCAAAATATGCCAACAAATAACTTTCAATATCTAGTAAAGCATGACATCAAATTACGCTACGTACCCAAAGAACAAATGAAAAAAAATAGAAATCAACAATAAGGAAGTACTGAATGTTGCAAATACTAAAAACAACATAAATTCATAACTTTGTAAACAACATAATAATCAACATTGTCGACTTTTCTTTGCATCCATCAGATCAGGGTGAATACATTGTAAAAAATATACAACTTATAAAAAAATGATAAATTCAATTTCAAAGTCAGATACTAATGGTTCCGGTTTAAGAACCAAGAACTATTCAAGACCTAGTCAGTTTTTGGTTCTGGTTAAAATGCCCGAGCTTAATCAGTTAGATTTTATTAATGTGCATGTGGTGGGGTGGGGTGGGGTGGGGATGTATAGTGGCAGTAATATGTCAAACAGGGCAATGATAGTAGTGTTCAGTGGCCATGGTTTCCAAGAACAAAGGTTGTTATGCCTTTACGGACTAGAAGTTGGCTTTGAAACCGTGGTGGTGCAAGGACAGTCTCGATAATGGTGTTGAAGGTCAAAGGTGTAGTTCAAAATAGTTGCAGAATTTAACAATTTGCAGAATATAATGTTTTATAATTTCAGAAAGTATACAAGCAGTAAAGAAAATTGTAGATTAATTTACAGAACTTGGAAACAACAATGCAGTAACATAAACATAAATTGAAAAAGAACAAACTGTGGTATAGTGTAATTGGTAAAGGGATAATAATTTGCAAACCGAGGCCTCTGTTAACACAGTTTTCATAAAACAGATTCGCTCCCTCACCTTAAGTTCTTGAGGTTTTCGTCGAGCGTCGATTTTCCAGGATACAACGGTGAAATAGTAGAGTCTGAGCACTATAGAAACTACACCGACGATCTGACTAAGTATTTGAACACAACCACCAAGATCGGAGAAGGAAATTGGAAACGAAAATTATATTTGCAGAAGCATAAACAGGATGGAATTCGACTGATTAGAATGGATGAAAATGAAGGTGTATTATAAGCTAATGGCCCATCAATGAGTGGTATCAATGGCCAACAGTTATGGGTGTTACACACTTAACAGTTAACACCAGCAATATATTTCCTCAATGGTGGAAATGATCTCTAAAATAAATATGAAGCTGTGAATATTATTTACTTATTTGCTTATTTCTGAGGGGCATTGATAAGGCTACCAATATATAGAGATTACGTGCAATTTTGATGGATTCATCAAAATTACTTCACAGATTTCATCAGATTTTTGAATAGTTCTAGTCTTTGTAATAAGGCCATGATCATCAGAATCAGAGTTTATTACATACGAATATTTACTGAATTTAAGAAAGTAGTACGAGGTTAACGAGGGCTGTATCTGACTATGCATTGTGGGTCCCATGACACGTCTGAGCTCTTGTCACGAAGGCTGGGATTGTTGGAAGCAGTCTTTTTTATCTCAAAAGTTAACTGAACTGACCGAAGGGTATGTAATCCTAACACAAGATATTTATTGGTTTTTTCATAGAATTTCACTTTTATGTTTTAAGAACTCCATTATTCAATTCATTACAAAAGAAAAAAGGAATGACATTCTAAATGTGCAAACTTCTGAAGAAGAGGATCTTAATTAACCAAAAGCCTGAATCAAAATTAGAAAAAATATATACTACCATGTGTAATAAAAATAAAAATACAGAAGTCAATGAACACGTTAGTAATTACATACATGTGTGAATGCATAGATAAGTAGTAGCCGTGCTAATGGGTACATAAATGTACACACACATTATCTTTAAGAATGGTGCCAATAGCTTTGCAAACATCAGAAGGGAAATAGGAAGGGACAAACTAGATTACCGAACTTTTCTGAACGCCACAATTTAATACGGAAACCACACTTGTATGACCAGCTATATTTGTTATGGGATACACATTCAAATGAGTGTAACTGAATAACGTAAGCATTTAAATCTATAACCCAATAATATAATCTGACAAATAATGATACTAATTTTTAGAAAAAATGCAATGTTTGAAGGGATATCTAAATTTTGAGTTCTATAAATCACGACTTATTCCGTTGCCTATTTTTATAATTAATTTTGATCAGGATTCATTAAGTAGAAACATCTTAATGATATCGTAAATACAGAAAAACGCATAAACTGGAACCAACAAACTAAATTATTGAACACAGAAACCCCATGCCAAACTGGCTTCAAAACTCCACACAAAGCTATATCCACACACACAGATATTTTACCCGAACACAATAGGGAGCAAACAGATATATCCTTCAAATAATTCAAACTCTAAATAATTCGAACAGATATCAGCACCTTCATGAGAACTAAGGGTCCGTTTGATAAAAAGATGGAAAATTGGTGGAAAGAAAATGTTTTATAGGGAAAAGATTTTCTTAGAAATTGTTTTGCTGGGAATTGTAATTAATTGTGTTTGATTGGTATAATTTTCCATGGAAAATATTGAAAATTTGGTGTCCGTTTGAGTTTATTTTTTATGAAAATTGTCCATTAAAGTGATAATGTGTTTTACCATTGGATCTAAAATTTATTCTAATTGCAAAAAAAATTAAAAATAAAAAATAAAAAATTAATCATATTGAATATCATTCGTTTAACTTTGTTTTACATGGAAATTGTCAATAAAAGTGAAATTTTTTTTACCATTGTGTCTAGAATTTTTTCCAATTGCAAAAAAATATAAATAAATAAATAAAAATTGAAAAGTTGAAAAATATTTTCTCACCAAAACATCAAGAATTTATTTTCCTCAAAAAGGTGGAAAATTTCAAAAGTTGGAAAATATTTTCCCGGGAAAATTTCGNAAAAAATAAAAATTGAAAAGTTGGAAAATATTTTCTCACCAAAACATCAAGAATTTATTTTCCTCAAAAAGTTGGAAAATATTTTTCTGGGAAACTTTCGCCAATCAAACACTCCAAAAGTTGAAAAATGGAAAAGATTTTCCTACTTCCCTAGAAAATCTTGTCAATCAAACGGAGCCTAAGTGTATCTGAAATAATAAGCAATTGATGCTCTGTATTCATCATTTAAAATCCCTTCAAGTTTTCATGAGAAATTAGAATCTTCATGAGTGACAGTAGAAAATTCTTTTATCTGGAGCAGAGTGAAAAATCACCATTTTCACCTCCTTTTGGCTGCCTTCTCTGAAGCTAAGGGAAAATCAGTTGTATTTTGTGTAACGCTGTTCTTTTGCAGTCTCTCCTCACTCCCGGCCATAGCTATTGTCTTCATGAATCCTTTAAACTTTCACCAGCAGGGACGGATCTGTGGTGCAGTTGGAGTGGCTCTGGAAGGTATAAATGTAGCACTTCCGGAACCCCCTGATCCAGCAAACATACCTTGTCGCTGATGCTGGACAACTGGCCAAGAACCAGGTGTACTGTGAATCTTTCCAGATGAAGGGGCAGGCTTCTCTGTCGCCAAAAAGGGCAGCTGACAGTTGGGACAAATAAGATTTTGGTTCAGATACATCTTCAGGTACTCGTAGTGTATCCCGCAACCACTGCATGATGACCAAAAAGTTTCTGGTCTTGATGGAGGAGGACTGGGGAGCAGCTGAGAACTAGTAATCCCATCTTTGTTACATTCCATTTTTTATCTGATTGTATTTGCCTTTGTAAACCTAGTACAACAATAGAAGTAAGTTCAGTTTAATGCATGCAAGTTAGAAATAATGATGAGCAACAACCATTAATGAATTCAAAGTTAAAAAGGCGACAGTAAAAGGACGGAGAAAAAAAAAACCAAAATCTTGAAGAAGCCTCTTTTAAAGACTTGGTAAACATGTCATTGAATGCATTTTCCTATCAAAAGTTCTTTAAGCCACCTATCAGGCACTCCAATATTATAATGACCAAAATGCCAATTCAAACAATACAATTCAATATCCCATTTATTCAAATAATTTATTTTTCTGAACAAAGGATGTGATATTCAATTTATCATCTAAAAATATATAAATGCCTTCTGTAAATACCAGAAATAAAAATGGTAGCTATAAAAAGAGGACAAAGTACACAATCCAATTACCAGGCAAGGAGCTCACAGAAAGGCACCACAAAAAAATTTAACATAACCTTGAAAAGTTGGAAAACATGAAAGATTAATGATATTATTCACACACATTTCAATATAACAGGAGCGAGCAGCAACTTTGAAGACAATATCAGGATAACAACTTAGAGCCTGTTTGGTAAGGCTTCTCTACCAAACACCATCTTAATCTGTCAAAAGTTATTTTTTGAAAGGAAAATCCAATTGGCTGACAATCATATATATGCATTATTTTAGATAAAATTTCACTTTTACATTCTTAAGGATTCAACTCATCACAAAATGAGTCTACATGACCCTTCTGATCTGAATGGAAGGAAGAAAAGAAACTGACTAATTAGTTATCCAAATTTTTGAAGAAGTGGATCTGAATTAGCCAAAGCCCTAAATTAAGATTAGAAGAATAGCATGCTTATGGAAATTATACAAATCAAAAAGTCAATGAAGCTGATAACACACGTCAGTAATCGCATATATATATACATGCATATATAAGTAGTTACCTGCTCACTATTGGTTACATATATGTGTACATAATTGAGAGCTGCAAATATATTCGTAAACTACGGTTGTTCAACCAGCTATTTTCATCAAGGACACACACCTATAAGAGCGTAACCAAAAATAACGGAAGCATTAAATACAATAACATAATATGACAAAGTCTGAAAAGCCAAAGATTTTTTTTTTTTTNNGGGGGGGGGGGGGACGGGGGGGGGACCAACCATGAAAAAAGGCATCATTTGACATGATTTCCATTTTTGTGAGTTCTATAAATATTGACGTAACCCATTTCTTGCTTCATTAGTTAATTTCAAACGAATTTTAATTAAAGTTTCCATCATAAAAATGTTATCTAAGAATATAAAAGGAATCGACAAGAAAAAATGAACTAAATTACCGAACATTGCCATGCCAAACCGGCAGCATCAAAACTCCATGCAAACCTATATCCACTTGCAAATGTCTTTCTACCCTAACACAATAGAAAACACAAACAAAATAGTTGAATAATTCAAATAATATCAGCAACCTTCACTGGAACTTGAAGTCTATTCATTCAGAAGTCCTTCAAGTTTTAATAGACTCCAATCTTCAGTGATAGTGGAAACTTAATTCATCTCTCTTTTTAACAAAGCGAACAAAATTTCTGATTCAACAAAGGCTTCAAATGGACCTTGGAAATATCCTCTTTCTTAAAAATAAAAAAAATAAAACTGAAATACATTCCAAGCAATTGAAACAAAAGGAAAAAAAACACACGTCAAATAATTCACTCATACCAGCGATTCATACCGTACTTCAAGAGAGCATAAAAGATTCCAATCCTCAATAATAGTGGAAATGATCTCTGAAATAAATATGAAGCTGTTTATTTTCTTTACTTATTTGCATGTTTTTGAGAGCCATTCATACCAGTCTTTGTAATATGGTCATGATCACCAAATTCAGAGTTAATTACATACGAATATTTACTGAATTTCACAGAGTCGTATGTGGTAAAAGAGGGATGTATCTGACTGTGCATCGTGGGCTCCAGTGACACACGCAGACTGAGCTATCATCACAAGGACTGGGATTGATGGAAGCAGTTGTTTTTAATCTCAAAAACTATCTTAGGAGTGTGTAATACTAGCACAAGATAAATATCAGTATTTTCATAGAATTTCACTATTATGTTTTAAACAATTCCATGTTTCAATTCATTACTAGAGAAGTCTACATGACTTGTGTTCCAAATAGAAGGAACAAAACAAAAAGAAAAATGAAATGCCAAACTAGATGAGCAAATTTCTGAAGAAGAGGATCTAAATTAGCCGAAGCCTGAATCAAGATTAGAAAAAAAATATATACTTCAATGCGTGATAAAATGCCAAATATAGAGAAGTCAATGAAGCCTATAATACATGTTTGCAAATTTTTCTCTAAAAGGAAAAGGATAAAACATAATTATATACAAACAACTAGAATTGGTATGTAAATTCGAAATTCATAACACCCATAAAATATAGATTTGATACATGAACAAATTCATTTGCAAGATCGCCAAGTGTAGCAATTTGACTAAAATACAGAATTCTCATATCTACAATAAACATGCAATCAACATTATGAGCTCTATGAATACATACATAAATGAACATATATAAATGATCAAACAGATATACATGTAGTCTGTAGATACATAAGAAAACCATCAAGATACATAAAATTTACCTCCTTTAATAGAAATCTTAAAATCTGAGGCGCCGTTTGAGTAGGTTGCAAAAGAAAAATTGATGAAATATTGAGTTTACAGCTTTCTTTAAGCACCCTGGATCCAAAGTAGTTTAGCAGAAAAAAATCTACTTGTTAAATTTAGGAAATCCAAACTTTTGTTTGATAGAAAATTGTGAAAGAAATGTAGAGGGGAGGAGTATAGGAAATGCCCTGGATTGTTTGCAGTTCAAGAGCCACTTTAATTTTTGGATTTATTTTGGGAAATTTAAAGTTAAACCCTAGCTATGTTATAATTTTTAAACATTTAGCAGACCAAATTTCATAATAATGGTGTTTCTAATTTAGATGGATTTAGAGGAGCCTTTGCTTTAAATGGATTTCTTTTTTTTCGTTCATAATTTAATGATTTTTTTGCCGCATATTTTTCCTTAGAAAAATCGGAGATATTTGTATACTCTATTCTCGAGATAAATATTTATCGAATTTATTCTTATTTTAAGCAACATAATCCAAAATAGTGATTTTTTATGCAACTATGTTTCATTAAAAAATTCCAATTATTGTAATATCAAGCTTATTTATTATATTTTCTTATTTTCTCATTTTTGAATCACTTTTACTTTTTTAATGGCATTGATGAGGTATTATCAACACGAAGTATAAGAAATCTATATGTATTCTTCGAAATTTACTTTATTGTTTACATCAGATATTGTTAATTGTATTAATCTTTGTAACCTATAGCTATGATCATCAAAATATAAGTATTTTGCACACATTTTTATTTACTGTATTTGATGAGGTCTGTATCTGAAGTTATGCATAGTGGGCCCCCACGACGTTCATCGAGCTGTCATCACGGAAGGTCAGGATTGTGAATTACATCAGCTTTCGTAATATTGTTAGGATAAATACAATCCACCAATTTCATTTAATACATGACATCAGCATATATGAAAGCCAACCATGGTTAATGAGAGTGGGACACACAAGAGACGCATTTGAGTTATCATCATCACATATTGCAGCCTCATTTTTCATGCAAGAGAAATTAGCTGGTGCATGGGATCATAGCAATGGTGAGATCATATTTCATCCTCTGATCAACATTGTCCAATTTTAATGCTCTATAGGTAGAAATGAGTTAGCAGCATATGGTTGGCAAAATAAATCATATAGCATTTTATTTCTTTAATCGAATTTATTCCTATTTTAAGCAACATAATCCAAAATAGTGATTTTTTATGCAACTATGTTTCATTAAAAGATTCTAGTTATTATAATATCAAGCTTATTTATTATCCTTTCTTATTTTCTCATTTTCAAATCACTTTTACTTTTCTAATGTCATTGATGTGGTATTATCCACACGAAGTATATGAAATCTATATGTATTATTCGAAATTAACTTTACTGATTACATTGGATATTGTTAATTGTATTAATCTTTGTAACCTATAGCTATGATCATCAAAATATAAGTATTTTGCACACATTTTCATTTACTGCATTTGACGAGATTTGTATCTGAAGTTACGCATAGTGGGCCCCCACGACGTTCATCTGAGCTGTCATCACGAAAGGTCAGGATTTTGAATTACATAAGCCTTCGTAATATTGTTAAAATAAGTACAATCCACCAATATCATTTAATACATGGCATCAACATTTACCAAAGCCAACCATGGTTAATGAGAGTGGGACATACAAGAGGCGCATTTGAGTTATCATCATCAAATATTGCAGCTCTCATTTTTCATGCCAGAGAAATTATTTGGTGCGTGGGATCATAGCACCACGTGAGATCAGTTTTCATCCTTTAATCAACATTGTCCAATTTTAATACTCTATAGGCAGAAATGAGTTAGCAGCATATGGTTGGCAAAATAAATCATATAGCGTTCTGTTTCTATAATCGAATTTATTCCTATTTTAAGCAACATAATCCAAAATAGTGATTTTTTATGCAACTATGTTTCATTAAAAAATTCCAGTTATTGTAATATCAAGCTTATTTATTATCTTTTCTTATTTTCTCATTTTCAAATCACTTTTACTTTTTTAATGGCATTGATGAGGTATTATCAACACGAAGTATATGAAATCTACATGTATTTTTCGTAATTAACTTTACTGATTATATCGGATATTGTTAATTGTATTAATCTTTGTAACCTATAGATATGATCATCAAAATATAAGTATTTTGCACACATTTTCATTTACTGCATTTGATGAGGTCTGTATATGAAGTTACACATAATGGGCCCCCACGACGTTCATCTGAGCCGTCATCATGGAAGGTCAGGATTGTGAATTACATCAGCCTTCATAATATTGTTAAGATAAATACAATCCACCAATTTCATTTAATACATGGCATCAACATTTACCAAAGCCAACCATGGTTAATGAGAGTGGGACACACAAGAGGCGCATTTGAGTTATCATCATCAAATACTGCAGCTCTCATTTTTCATGCCAAAGAAATTATCTGGTGCGTGGGATCATAGCACCAAGTGAGATCAGTTTTCATCCTCTGATCAACAATGTCCAATTTTAATACTCTCTAGGCAGAAATGTGTTAGCAACATATGGTTGGCAAAATAAATCATATAGCATTCTGTTTCTATAACCAGATGTTCTGTATTTTCAATTTGAGGATTTCTAATTAGTATTATGCTGATAATACGTGAAACTTTATAATTAAAGAAACAAATTGTAGCTACAAAAAGGATAATGAGAGATGCAATGCAACTCGATCCTTCAAAGCAATAACGTTTCTGGCAGGAGTCTCTTCAACAATATGCGTATTAATTCATCTTATAAGATTTAACAAAGCTTTAGAGTTCACGTCAACATATTACAACCTCCTTCACTTGAACATACGACAAGTTATTAAAAGGCCAAGAATTTTTGTTGGGAGAAACAGCAAATACATCTTTCTCTTCTTGAAATTAGGTTAAAGTAAATTCAATGATCAGTGGAAAAGTTTATCAATCATATTTGTACAAATTAGAATCTCAATTTGTCTGGAGGCTGATACATTTCTCTTTGATGAAATGACCATCTACCTTCACACATGAAGCATATGGTTATATCTACAAAATGTTACCACAGAACAACATTATCAGTAAGAATTCCCCACATTAATTCATTTGAATATGTGAACTAAGGTGTGCAACCTGTATGCCTAACTTCATTTTTTTGCCTCTCATGTGTTTTCCTTAGAAAAATCTGAGATATCAAATTGTATACTCAATTCTCAAGACAAATAGCAATATTTATCGAATTTATTCCTATTTTAAGCAAAATAATCCAAAATAATGATTTTTTTATGCAACTATGTTTTATGAAAAAAAAAAAAAAAACCCAGTTAATGTAATATTATTACAAGCTTATTTATTATCTTTTATTATTTTTTCATTTTCAAATCACTTTTACTTTTTTTTAATGGCATTGATGAGGTACTATCAACACGAACACCGTATGTATTCATCGAAATTAACTTTACCAATTACATCGGATATTGTTAATTGTATTAATCTTTGTAACCTAGATATGATCATCAAAATGTAAGTCTTTTGCACACATTTTCATTTACTGCACAAATTTGAAAAAGACTGAATATTTGCTTAAATCTTATGAATAGGGAAACTTTGCATTTCTATAAAATCCTGCAATTTATCTTTGAAATGTAGTAAAATATATGCTCACATTTTTTAACAGCGTGTGTATGCATACCGTAACTACTCCTTAATTACTGAACTATTTACGACGTGCATTAATGTGAGCAGTAAAAATAATTTATGGCATACATGATGTTGCACACTGTTAATTTGTGCCGTAAAAATGTAAGATAAATGCGGTGCCCTAATACGGCATGCTTGTGCATGCTATAAAAAGTGAATTAAGGAGCCATCAAAAAAGGTGAGCATATATTTCACTACATTTCAAAGATAAATTGAAGGATTTTATAGAAATGCAAAGTTTCTGTGTGCAGCGTAAATGTGTGCCTTAATAATTTAATGAATTTCAAAGACTATTTACGGACATGTATTTAATGTGTACCATAATAATTTAATTACATAAAGTATTTACAGCATACATTTTGGGCATGCCGTATAGATTGATAAAGAAAATATTTGTGATATTAAAATTTTTAAAAAGTGAACTATTTACGGGAGTGCGTTAATGAGTGCCGTATAAATAACTTACGGCATACATGTTGCACGCCGTAACAATGTAAGATAAATGTGGCGCCCTACTACGACCTGTTTGTGCACATGCTTGCTGTTAAAAAAGTTGAGCATATATTTTACTACATTTCAAAGATAAATTGTAGGATTTTATCAATGCAAAGTTTCCCTGTTAATAAGATTTAAGCAAATATTCAGACTTTTTCAAATTTTGATTGACTCATGCAGCCAGTATAAGATGAAAAAATGAGGGAGACGATATCCACCTTTATATATCTATCCACTCTGAATCTATCCATATTAAAATTTTAAATTTTTTGAAAAGTACTATATTTATCCATATTAGATTTCAACATTATCCTCGTTAAATTTATTCATTTAAACACTAATATATCCACACCATTTTTATACAATATCCTATATACGACTAGACAATACACTTTCGAATCATTCTTCCAATGAGAAGCCAAAAGTTGATATGTGAAAATGACCTGCAAATAGTCTATATTATAATTTCGTTCTGGAGATCAATATCTGGACAAGATATGGCCAAAAAATAACAAAATTAATTCCAATGAATAGAGACGAGTTAACTGGTACAAACAATACAATGATATCCATTCAGATCTTTCCTTTTATCCATGAATAAGAATGGCCTATAGTTTAACTCGATACTTGAAGGAGATCTCGTAACTTTATTATTGTGTTCCAAATTCGAGAAGCCTATAGTTTCATCCTAGTCGCTACGAACATATCCAAAGAGTCTTAGACGTATTCTTTTAAGTTTGGATCAAAAGGTTGGGTCTCAGCTCATCTCACTTGTGTTCGCTGCCTTCGTGTGAACTGTTTTTCATATTCAATATCAAATTGCTGAAATCATTCTTAATGAATTGGTTGAATAGATTTATAACATCTAATAATTTTAAACAATTTTTAGGAATTTTTTGGCAATTTTTAACGAAGTTATGGAGTTGAAAAGGTGATATGAAACTTTTGGGAAAAAAATAATTGCAAAATTACTCGAGTTTTAAAAATGTATCTTAATTGTAGCCAAGCCCCCGGAGAAAAATATATATAGGGGGTGAAGGGTTATTCATTTTGAAAGCGTTTAAGAATATATATATATATACACACGGAATTGATCTCCTAAGAGCATTTGCTTAAATTATTAAAAAAAATCATTTTCAAATCAACGTCAAAACAGTTTGATATTATATTACTTTATGTTTTCAAAAATTAAAATTAACTAAATGCATAAAAATCAGTATAAAATTTGGATTGTTGCATGATTTTTTTTTATTTTTTATTTTTTATTTTTTGCAACGACTCTTTAAAACAGGCATTGGATCCACCTGCTCCAACAGTGTTCAAAAATTGTCATTGGCCCCAATGTCGATTTTTATATAAAGATTGCGAATCTCGATTGGTCACAAGATCCTCCATTACATTTCAAAAGTTGAGTCCTACTTTGATCTAGCGATTTGAAGGATTGACTCTTTAAGTTTATTTCATCCTATTCTCCAAACAAGCCTTTTTCTAAAATTTGCAGAAGTAGCCTACGGTACGTCAAAAAGTCTTTTTGAATTTTATGTTGTAAAATTTTCCTTGTTTTCGAAAACTCATTTTTGAAAATAACATACCTATCACGTTTTGAGTATTTTAGAAAACTGAAAATAGTCTCAAACGACAAACCAAACGCACTCTCACTTCCTGTCGAAGTCGCACATGTTGAGCATGCAGCCTCGTGGCATATTACCTAGCTAGGAATAGCTGTAGAAAACGAATTACACAATAAAAGTAAGAATGAGATACAGTTGCATTCAAACAAGAAACTAGCAGATCAGTAAAGAATCAAGTAAATCTTATTTAGTTCCAAGAACTAATATGGAGCCAGGGCTTGAATCTTTTCCAGCCACTCGTTCAAAATATTCAATGAAATCAAATCTTCTGTAACCATTGCATGCAAACCGTTTTAACAACCATGAGAAAAAAAAATCTTGTGAAAATGTAACTGTTTCATCCAATATCATAAAAACATCCACAGTGAAGACAATTTTTTTCTGGTACAAAAATAATATGCATGCCTGCTGTAATCAACTGTGTATGTTTTCTAAATATACAAACCAGATTCAAACTATCTTTATTATGGTAGGATACACGATTTAAAGCTCGAGCAAGAACTACATAGCATGATCAGCATCTCAGGCCATCTTCATTTTCTTGGCTCTTCTTGAATATTTCAAAAATGGTTCTGAGGAACCATGCTTGGCATTTTCAGAAGCTACTCCACCCTCTGTATTGGCGTTGCCCTTGCTGCTTGATTCTTTCTTTGCCTCACTGCTTCCATCTGTCTCCTCGGATACTGTCATGAGTTGAAGAAGTTCCATAGGGAGAGAAGCAGGATCCAGATCCCAGCTAGCCTCTGGAACATTTGGAGCTTCGCGACCAGTTAGCATGTAGGATGGGACCTGATGAGAGAATCGAAACATCTCTTCTCTTGGAATTGTATAAATTTCTATTGGGTCCAAATGCTGGCGAAATACTGACGTGAAGCCCACAACTTTTATCAAAGGAGAGACAACGACACCTTTGTTTTCGTTGTAATCTTCAACGATTACCACCACGTCATATTTATGTATCACCTCATCTTCAGTGAATTCATTCCAATTCACGGACCAGTTCCTATACAAAGCCCAGACGTCTCCCTTTGCTGGATAAATCTCAATTGCCCCTCTAGCACCTTTTCTCCACTTAACCTGATGCGAGAAAGATCTCAAACTCTTATTAACTTGAGGTTTTCCAACTCTGAAATAACCACTTGTTTTGGTAAAGCCAGAAGATACCCAGTTGAGGGGGCCAAACTCAGCAGTGCTTTTTGAGTTCAGCCAGCTAATCTGCAACTTGAACGGCTTTTTAGATATCACACCATGGATCAGTGCATAGTAACGTGGCATGCCATCGTCGTCATCATACAGAGCCCAAACTTGTTTTCCAGAAAAAGATGCCTCTACTCTGTCCTTGTCGAAATTGCAAAAATTTGCATCTGGCACACTCATCAACACAGTTTCTTCAACACTTGCATTTAGCTCAGCAGCACCATCACCCATGTAAGAATCTTGAGGCTGGGATGTCTTTCTCGAACCAAGAAGCAAAGCACCTTTATTTTTATCATTCTTCAGATCATTAACAGCTGAAAGCTTCTCCTTTTCCATGTTCATGCCATTCTTATTTGCAGTTTCAATTGCAGGAGCAATGTTCCACTGGTTCAGCTTCTCAAGGATTTCTGTCCTGGCCTTTCCCATCAGCATGGTACGGAGTTCAGATTGAGACAACTCCTTTGTGCTTATGGACTGGTCACTAGATGAAGTAACTCTTTTGGCTCCAAAACTGCCCTTTAGCTTTCCAGATGAAATTGAATGGACTGCTGCCTCTTTGCACCCTATCTTGAGACTCTCACCAACTGACTGGACCCTCTGTGCAGTTTCAGTAGTTCTCGTAGCTGAAGCTGTCACACTTCTAGAACTCCCTGTTTCAGCAGACGGACCTGGCTTCTGATGGTGGAAGGACCAAGGAACACTTAAACTGCGAACGCTTCCAGAAGCGGGTGCAGACACCTCTTTCGCCAAAAAGGGTTCTCGACAGTGGGGACACATCAGAGTTTGGTCAAGATAAATCTTCAGGAACTCATATAGCATCCGGCACTTATTACATAATGTCCAAAAAGTTTCAGGTTTTGATGCAGGAGGACTTGGGATCAACAGAAAATTGCTGGAAGGAGTGTGCTGATGATGCCTGGTGGGTGTCTGGTTCCCTGGAATAAGTGGGGTGGGAAAGCACTGAAAACTGGTGGCCATTGTAGGAGGATTTTGATGATTACTAACGCTAACATGATAAAAAATGGCGGCTGCTTCTGGAGTCATGTGCCAGGAACCACTGGCAGCAGTTGGATCCCTTGGCCAGGGTGGAGTGAGAACATACTGAGAACGGGTGGCTGTTTCTGGAGTCATTTGATAAGTGGGAATGTGTTGGCCACCAAAGGCTGTTGACTGATACCTTGGCCAGAGTGGAGGAGGATTGTAATGTGAACCTGTGGTGGTAGCTGGATTCCTTGGGCACATTAGCACGTTCTGGGCCTTGCCAGAAACTGTCATATTCGTAGCAGAGCTGGAGTAGCTGGTGAAATTCCCAAAACTATATTTATCCGCTGGAAATTGGGGATTTCCAACTGAAACCCTCTGGTGAGCTCTGAAATTTAGCTTCATATCATACACTAGTTTGTTTCCCTTATCAAACAGCACACTCTGTGCTTGAGAAAGAAGTTTGAATGCTTCTTCGGCCCCAAAGGACTTGTTTTTATCAGGGTGTAGAGCCACAGCTATTCTTTTGTGAGCTTTAAGCAAGGTGTCCATGTCAGACAAGGGGTCGACACCAAGAATCCTGTACCAGTTTACTTCTCCATTTATTTTCTTCTCATAGCCATCATAGAAATTAATGACCTCAAGGAGCTGAGAGAGACCATCAAGTGAAGGAAATAGAGTTTCCGCCTTTAAAGCATATCCTTTGGCCCCAGCAATGTCCTCCTTTTTTAATTTCTTCTCTGCCATAGCTTTAAACCTAACAGCCTCGTCTTTATTGAATTCCATTTTAGAAATTATCGTATTTGCTTCTGCAAACCTAGTACACCAAAAGAATTAAGTTCAACATAAGTAACATTGTTCAGCTAAAGTATATTGCTAAGGATATAGGAACAATCCACATTAGCAAGAAATAATGGTAATATAATGGGGATGCACTAATCTTTCAAATAATGAATTCAAACTCGAAAAGAAACAGTAAAACAGAACCAAAAAAAAAAAAAGGATCTTGAAGAAGCCACTCTTAAAGGCTTGGAAAACAAGCCAATGAATGCCATCTTCCTATCAAAAAGTTGATGAAGCCACCAATCAGGTATTCAAATGACGTGAAATTCCCATTCCAATTATGCCATTGAATGTCTATTTTATTCCAAGATTCTGTGCTCTGAAATTAAAAGATTTGAAATTCAATTTATCGCCTAAAAACTTTAAATACTGAAAAGAGGTAGCTAAAAGAAGTGAACAAAGTACACAATCCAGTTACCAGGAATGGGAGCTTACGAAAAGGCACCCTAAAACTGGCGAGTAATTGTATTTCTAAGATATCTATATTCTCCAAACACTTTTCAATATAACAGAAGCCAACAGAAAAATTTCTTTCAATTTTTTATTTTTTCCTCTTTCAAAAAGAAAATCCAGTAGGCATGACTTCTATGTTTTGACGAACTCCATGTTTCAACTAGAGAAGTCTACGTGACTTATGGTCCAAGCAGAAGGAACAAAAGAGAGAGGAAAAAAATAAAAAGAACTGACTCACTGGATGTACAAACCTTTGAAGAAGAGGATCTGCATTAGCCGAAACCTGAATCAAGACTAGAAGAAATCTATGCTACCATGCTCAACGGAAATAGTACAAATCAAAAAGTCGGTGAAATCTATATAAAAATAGAAGTACGCACACTCACACATTATCATTACAAAGGATGCAATAGCTATGCAAACATCAGAAGATAAACAGCAACATAAACTACGTTACCAAAATTTTAAGCGCCGCAGTTATGCAGCCACAACTTAAGACCATCTATATTTGTTATCTATCGAGTGTAACTGAAAATAACGGAAGCATTAAAAAGCTAAAAGCCAAAAACATAATCCGACAAAATATGAAGGAAAACCTAATTGGTAAGATCCATAAAATTGAAGGTGTCTTTCGGCATTGGTTCCATGCAAGTCTGAACGTGTCTTTCTGCATTGATACTAATTTTTAGAAGAAAAAAAAAAAGCATTGTTTGACAGGATATCTAATTTTTGAGTTCTACAAAATCACGACTTAATTCGTTGCCTGTTTTTATAATTAATTTTGAAAAGGATTCATTAAGTAGAAACATCTTAATGACATCATGTAAATACAGATAAAGGCATCAATGGGAACCAACGAACTAAATTATTGAACACTGAAACCACATCCCAAACCGGCTTTAAAACTCCGCATAAAGCTTTATCCACACACATAGATACCCCAACACAATAGGGAGCAAAAGGCTATATCCTTCAAATAATTCAAACAGATTAAATCCCTTCAAGTTTTCATGAAAAATTACAATTTCAGTGACAGTAGAAACTCAACTCTTTTATCCTTTTACAATACAAGCAAAAATTCTGATTCAACAAGTGCTTCAAATAAAGCTCAGCAATGTTTTCTTTTCTTAAAAAAAATCCAAGCAATTAAAACCAAAGCTACAGAAACACCCATCAAATAATTCAGACATTACCCAGTGATCCATACCTGATATTTGTGAGTTAGCCTAAAAGATTCCAATCTTCAGTGATAGCACAATTTTCTCTAAAAGGAAAAGGAAAAGGCTTAATTATATACAACCCACTTGAACTGGTATGTGAATGCGAAATTCAAGAAACCCATAAAATAAAAATTTATACACGATCAAATTCACATGCAAAATCACCAAATGTAGAGGTTTGACTAAAACCCTTAATTCTCTTATCATCAATAAACATGCAACCGACATTCTGAGTTTTATGAGTACATGTATGGACATGTATAAATGATCAAACGGCTGTGAAGATAATCGAGATACTTATGATGACATACAGAAAATCATCAAGATATATAATTTACCTCGTTTAATATTAATCTGAAAATTTGAGGTGCCGTTTGATGAATTTGTTGCAGAAGAAAATTGCTGAAATATTGATTTTAGAGCTTTCCTTGACCACACGGATCCAAATAATTTTAGCAGAGCAAATTCTTCTTGTTAAATTTAGGTAACCCAAAATTTGTTTGATGCAAAATTGTGAAAGGAAACTGCAGAGAGGAAGGAGTAAATGAAAATGCCACCAATTTTTTTCAGTTGAAGAGCCACTTCTATTTATTGGATTACTTGGAGCAATTTAAAGTTAAACCTTAACCATGGTTATATTTTGATCATGGTTATTTGTCCAAATTTCTGAATTTCAATTGCTGTCTGTAATTGAGCATTTGCATTAAATGAATTTACCATTTTCTGTCATGTTTTTATGATTTTTTTGAATTTATTTCTATTTTAAGCAAATATTCAAAATTTAATGATGTTTTATTGATCTTATGCAACTATGCTTCAATAAACAAGCTCTGCTATCATAAATGACAAGCTGATTTATTATCTTTTCTTATTTGCTCATTCTTCAAGTCACTTTTACCTTTTTAATGACATTGATGAAGCTACTATATGTACAGATTATATGAAATCTGTATGGATATATCAAAATTTTGCATCAGTCTGATGATACAATCTGTCATGAACAATTTCATTTAATGAAGCCAACCATGGTTAATGAGAGTGGACCCACACAACTCGCATTTTTGAGCTGTCATCACCAAACGCATCCCACGAAACACACGAGTTGTCATCACCAAAGGCATCCCACGAAACACATGAGTTGTCATCACCAAAGCCATCCCACGAAACACATGAGCTGTCATCACCGAATGCATCTTTTCGTGGCACAGAAATTATCTGGTGTGGGTGATCCTCTCATTAGATGTAATCAGTTCTCATCATCAGATGTAAAATCACGCAGCATTGTCCAATTTTAGTACTCCATATGCAGAAATGAGTTAGCGGCATGTAGTTGGCAAAATAAATCATACAACATTCTGTTACCTTAAATCAGATGTCAAAGGATGCTCTTTACTATCAATTTTGAGGATTTCAGACAACCTTGGTATCAGATAAAGCTAACTAGCAGTATTGACATCATAATTCAATTGCTAAAAATATGTATCATAATATGTGATTATCCTGATCGATGTTTTACGCAATGATATAATCTCCAAAAACTGAAATAAATGTGAATCCTTCACAAAATAATCACTTATGGTAAGGTAAAATAAAGAACATAAAAAAAATTGACAGATAGAAATAGGTGAATGAAGACAAAACAATGTACTGCTACATTTGTTTCAGTTGGCAAAAAGATCAAGTAACAAGCATCCTTGTTTTCGGTGCTTCAGAGTAAAGCGAATGAACCAGCTAATGTATGAATAAAATGCTACCAAATGCCCTCATCATCATGCTTTGTTTCTTGTGCAGATCAAATCAGACGGGATAAAGTTGAGTGTGAGTAACTATCGTATGGCACGAGGGAAGTCCAAATATCAGAATTTTTCGTCCTAGTGAAATTCTTTCTTGGCTTCCCAGTCATATATACCCTTAGCTTAATGAAAAGATTAGCTATACACGTGTCTTGTTTCGATCTTCCTAATGATTCTCGACTTCTTGTCTTCCACCATTATTCAATGCCTTGTCAGAAATATTAGGCATCAATAACCATATAGCTACACATCAAGCAAAGTTAATGTTTGGCTAAGCTTAAAAGCATTAGTATAACTAAATGAGTAATCTTTAAGAAAAATAATTGATTTGGTTAATCAGATGTGGAAATAACCAAGTAATAATATCTACCTTACCATTGATATAAGTACTTTTCTTACTAATAAATAAGAAGAATGCAAGAAATTCAAACATGTTTCAGAGTACGTTTAACCTTTTCTGTTCTAAGCAAGAGTGGGCTGATAACCTGCATTGACAAGAATCTGCCCCCGTCCCAGTTGAATTTCAAGCTGAACAGATTGCATAAAATTGGTCGGATGACAAAGGCTGCTATTGAAAGAACTTAGAACAACCAGATTAGAGAACTATTCTGACAGGATTGAGAATAAAAAGAAAAGGGTGAAAATGATATCCTGGAAAGAAAAGAATAATAGTGTCTGAAACTGTAATATCAGTACAAGTTGACCACTCAGGAGGTTCTGAATATGGAAAAACTGGATTCTGAAAACTATGGAGAAGCAAATTTATTTATTTCACTTATTCAAACCTTGTAAGATACTTCTCAATAAATTTCTAAGCCGATTACATCAATCATTTTTCTTTACTTCATTCGATTCATTGCTGGTAAACTGAAAGATGTAAAACAACTATACCCTTCGCAAAAATACGTCAATAGCAGGAGCCAATCCAACAAAATGTGCATTAATTCATCTTATAAATTTAAGAGAGTATTAGAGTACATGTCGACTTATTACAACCCTCCTGTACCAAACTGACCAGTTATAAGGACAAGAATATCTGTTTACAGAAGTGCACAACCCCCTCAGTTGGCCGACACAGCAAATGCAGCAGCAATCTTTTCCTGCCTTGGGAAAGTGTTCAGTTTAATATGGAAAGAATAATTACCTATCTCTACTTGAAAAGATTTAGAGTAAATTCTATTATCAGTCTGAAAGTTTATCAATGAAATTTGCACAGATTAGAGTCTCAATTTGTATGGAGGCTGTCAGGCAGATATATCTCTTTGGTTAATGACCATCAACCTTCACTTCAGAAGCACGTGGTTATCTGATAAAAAATGTACTACATTATCAGAAGCATTCCGCAATAATGCATTTGAATATGTGGGCTACGAAATCAAACTTTACTAGCCAAAACAAGCTTCATTAATACTTGTGCTTTCAACAACTGTCGATGTATGTTCTAATCAACAAAATTATAGCTTCTTTTTTTCTCACTGATACTATTTTGGGCTGTGCAATCCTCCCTACAAAACATATTATCAAGGTTTTCAACAGACACTATCAACTTCACTGCCTACTCTCTCGTCAGTATCCAGTTCCAAAATGTGAGAGAAACTAAATAACAATACCAAAAGGGGTACACTAATAGCCGATAGTAAGTATCCAGGTTCATTCACATTCAGGCATATCCTGCCAAATTGCCCTTCAGATTTCGAGAGAAGTTCTATGGGCAGCCATATTACGTGCTGTCAATGGGTTTCTCTCTTTGGCATCGTTCCAGTTTTGTCCATCTACATGCCTCTTTTTCATTGGCTTCTCAGAAGCTGAGGAAGCATCAGTTGTATCTGGGGCATTGTTATTCTTCTGTAGAACCTCCTCACACCCTGCCATAGCTACTTCCTCTTCACGCCCTGTCTTGAGACTCTCAAAAACTGATTGGACCCTCTGTGCAGTTTGAGAGGCTCTGGTATCTGAAGCTGTCACACTTCCAGAACCCCCGGATGGGGCAGACATACCTGGCTTCTGATGGTGGAAGGCACAACAACCAGGCGAACTATGAATGCTTCCAGGTGGGGGGGCAGGCTTCTGCATAGCAAAAAAAGCCTCCCGACAGCAGGGGCACAGAAGATTCTGGTTGAGATAAATCTTCGGGTACTCATATTGCATCCTGCATCTAGTGCATGATGTCCAAAATGTTTCAGGTCCTGATGGAGGACAGGGGATTGGACGAAGATTGCTGGCAGGGGAGTGCTGGGCAGTTGTCCGATTCCTTGGCTTGGACGCAGTGCGAACGGATGTAGAACTGGTGGCAGTTTTGGAAGTCTTCTTATGACAGGGAATGTTGTGAACAGTGGTTGCAGTTCTCGGATCCCTTGGTCGCGGTGGAGTTGCAGCGTACCGAGAACTGGTGGCATTTTTTTTAGTTTTTTTCGGAAGGGGAACGTGTTGAGCACCAGTGGCATCTTTTGAATTCTTTGGAAAGAGTGGAGGATTGACATGTGAACTGGTGGCAGGAGCTGAAGTCCTTGACTGAGTTGGCATGTGCTGGTTCTTGGCATCAGTCGCCTTATTCCTCACATTCTGAGAGCTGGAGCTGCTGGTGAAATTACAGAAACCGTTTCTGTCGGTTGGTAATGGAGGATTCGGAGCTCTTAAGTTCAGCTTCAGATTATACGCAGATCTCTTGTCCTTATCTGACAGGACACTAAAGGCTTCAGTAAGAATTAAGAATGCTCCAGCAGCCCCAGTGGACTTGTTTTTATCAGGGTGAAAGACCAGAGCCATTTTTCTGTATTTTTTACGCAATGTGTCATCGTCGACAGAGGGATCCAGACCAAAAATCCCGTACAAGTCTACTTCTCCATTTATTTTCTTCTGAGAGGCAACATAGAGGTTAATGACCTCCAATAACGCAGAAAGACCCTCAAGATTTGGAAATAGACTTTGAGCCTTTAAAGCAAATTTATAGGCTCCGGCAATGTCCTCATTCTCTAACTTTTTCTCGGCGATACCTTTACACTTGATAGCGTCATCTTTATTACATTCCATTTTAGAAATGACCAAACCTAGTACACCAGAATAAGAAATGTAGTTAAGCAGAATAAGAAATGTAGTTAAGCAAATAATGCACATGGGATCAGCACATACAATCTAGAAATGAATGATGCATCAATAGCAATAATGTGGATGAACTAAGAGTTATTCGATGTATTCCACGAATCATCCAAAATTTTGAAAATCAAGAGTTATTCAAGCTAAAAGACAGATGAAAAATGATTCCATCTTCTATCCAAAGAGTTATGCAAGGTTACCTAAAAAATTATAACTGATCTTCCTTTGATCTAAATTAAACTGGCTGAATTTAAACTTCTAAGCCAAGCATATTCTTCACAACCATTTCAATTTTACACTAGCTAACAGAAACATAGAACAAAATCAGCACAACCATTTCAATTTTGCATATGATCCTATTTTTATAGAACTTCAAGACTCCTCTCATTACTATATAAATATATATGACTTTCTGGTTCAAACAGAAATGAACAAACTGACTAGACACATTCCAAATTTATTAACAAGTGGATCTGTATTAGCAAAAGCCCTGAATCAAGATATAAAGAAATCCACACCACCATGCTTATGCAAATTATACAGATAATTTATTACATTAAAAAGCCACTTTAGGAATTAATGAAGCCCAAATGGACGTCATATATTACATAAAAATATGCACACGTAGGTAAGTAATAACGCGCACATACTGAAGGATACATACAGCCGTATATGCGCAAGCATATCTAGTAGATTCACAAACATCGAAAGGGAAACAGCAATATACAAACTAGATTACCGAACTTCAGAGGGCGACATGTACATTCATAAACAACCATACTTCAACGACCACGTTAAGTAGTAATGGATGCACATTTCAAATGAGCATAACTGAAATAACAGAAGCATTAAAGGCAACAACATAATCCGACAAAAGATATAACTACGGAAGCATTAAAGGCAATAACATAATCCGACAAAAGATATAACTAATTCTTACGAAACCCTAATTGGCAAGATCCATCAAACTAAATGTGACTTTCTGCATCCACTTAATTGATTTCCTCTTATATGAGGAAAGCAAAAAAATTTGAACAACAAATGCTTCAAATGGACTCAGCAATGATTTCTTTTTAAGAAAACAGGCATCCATTCCTTAATTATTTTATTGGTGATTTAACAGCACCAACCCTCGAATAGCAGAAATGTCTTCATTCTTTCAGTATCATACAAGTGAAAAACTTATATCCCTATCCCCCAGGACCCACCCTTAGAAAAATACTAGCAAGCAAAATTTTGCAAATCATCTAATGCTTCAAAAGACCTCATCAGTTTTCGAAAAAGATAAAAATAGAAATTCACAAAAAATCATGAACCGAAAAATATTCCACTAGAAAGGGTGGAAAAGGAGCAAAAAGTACAGACTATTGAAAATGACATCTAGGTTCAAAAATTCAACAAACCAATTGCAAAAGATACACATGCAAAGTAAATTTAACTAAAACCCTGAATTCCCATATCATTAATAACCATAAAATCACCCAAAAAAAAATATTAATAACTAATGCGTAGATACAATTAAGACATATATATATACATGATAAAACAAAAACTAAGCAGAAATGAACACATAAACACAAGTATTCACGTTCCTGCAGAAAATCATAAGGATAAAAAAAAGTTTAAAAAGAAAAAAAGAAAAAGAAAACCTGATTTGAAGCAATGTGAATCTGTGAGACGCCTGCAAAACAAAAAAGAACAGAAAAATTCTTGCTACAGTCTCCCAGAGTACAAGAATTTTACCCAGAGAATAATATTCTTGCAAAATTTGAGAAACCCTTGTCCAGAAAGAAATCTTCTAAATTGTTCGATAAAATATACTGTAAAATTTACAGAGCCGGGATTTCCTGAATTTATAGGAATTAGAGACTTGGGTGAGTTTGGGGATCAAAAACCCTAACCATGGTTAAATCTTGACCCTGGTTAATCGCCCAATTGTCTGAAATTGTGATAATTTACTCGAATTTAACCAGAGTTTTTGCATTAAATGAAATTGGATTTTCTACATTATTATATAGCTTTCGGATTTTGGATATTATCTGCTTGACTTTGTGATTTTAAATGAATAAATTTTTACTCTTTTTTCATCGCTATGTGAAATTATGATAGATTGTAAAAGAGGATTCCAAAGTATTTGATCGTGCTCTTTTGCTACATTCTATAGCTAATTGCGAGGTTTTATTGAATTAAAAGTTACATTTTCTTTTCAGAATTTCACTTTTGATCGGCTTCATGCAGCTAGTTACGTGAAAATTTACGTAGGAAATCGACTATATTTCAAATCTTATTTATATTTTGGCATATATAAATCTGTAATCATTTACTATTGAAATTTCCAATATAGTCATCCCTTTACCATGGTTAAAACTTAAATTATCACAATCTGAGAATCCATTACACAATTCTTTCATATTACATGAATTCGCCTAAGCAGGTAGGAAGTTAATTCGGGGTCGATGTGTGAAGTGGGGTCAGTGCCACGTTTCTGCACTTCCATCCTCCGGGATTGCTCGGGGCTGAATTTTCTCATCGCAGAGATATCTGTAATCACTAATCATAATCGAATGAAGCCAGCTTTCACCCTCGGGCAATCAATCATCCAATGTAGTCAATCAGATGATCATAAAACTTATTTTCTTTTCCAAAGGATTATAGGATTGTCCCGACCAAGAAATCAATCAGGAAACTCCTCGACAAAGAGAAAACTGTACGAGCAAGTTGGTCTCTCTAGTCTTCATAGCTTTTCTGGAGCTTCTTAAATCGTAGGATGAAGCCTCGCCTTCCAATGCAATTTGTCGTTTTCAAGTACCTAGCACAATTTGAAATCAAAATTTAAATCTTGGTGTTAGATATAGCTGCTCATTAGCAGTACTAACAAAGATGTAGAACAAATTTCTCACGTCATGAAGACAACCGACAAAATAAATGAACACTAATAATACGAGATAACTTCATTATTAACGATAAAAGAATTGCAGCCATAAATAAGGTCACAATATGGGATCCCTGATCCGTATTTTACAGATGAATAAGTCCCAAAAACAGAAACAAGTATGAACCCTTCATAAGATAATCACTATCAGTGAAGTAAAGAACCTCCAACTAACCGGATAAGATACGAGGAAACCTACCAAGCATCCTGGTCATGAAGTTGTGCCTGAGCTCTTCTAGTTCGATAAACATAAAACAATAACCATCAGAATTTTCTGTCGAAAGGAATTTCTTGCCTCCATAGTCATAGAATAAAACTGCAATTGTCTTAATGAACTGAACCAAGTAACTCATCCATTAAAGTCACGTGTGTGTATTGGTATCCTATTTAATGACAATTTGATTGAAAATGTAGAATACTACAACCAGAAGCTATACTAGTATCATGGAGATAAAATCTGCCTTTATGAGTAAAAAAAAAAAAACCTCTCCCAACCCCCACACCTATGGAGCCTTCCTCCTCCGGACAAGCTAGAATGTATGGATGAATTTATTCGTGACCTCCGAAAGTTCTAACAAAAGTAATGATGGTTGGTTGAGGATATTATCTAAGCATATAGTTAAACCAATTTGCATTGCTCAGCCTGGAAATCCTTTCCTTGTCCCCATTACTGGACCTCAATTTTCAGAAAGTTTAGTAGGCAGAAAACTAGAGCTTCATAATGAATGTGTTTCGCTGTCTATTCCTATATTATGAAATGCAGTTAGGTTGAATGTGGCTTTCGCAAGTACTTGCATATAAAGCATTCATCAGCATACAAAATGGAGGCAGACTTGAGGCATATAATTTGTACCCAGAAATAGACAAATAGTGCTAGAAAATCAAAAATATGACAGATAACCTCGATATTGACCATGCTAACAAGATCAAACAAGATATACACACGCAAATACGTTTTACATGTGCATACGAAGCACTTGCATATCACTCCCTCTGTCCAAAAGTGCATGTCAGATGATTTACCAGGCTCCACATTCATGCATATAATTAAAATGTATGCACCTATAACATTGATTCCATTAGCCCCAGTACCAAAGTGCGCCAGGTAATGCTATATTTTTTAAATGGACAGCTAAGTGTAAAAGAATCATCTGTTTCGCCAACGGCTGAAGAGACTTTTATTGGAACACATTTTACACAAGGAAATATCTTGAAAGAGAGTTTCCTATCATCAGTCAACATCTAATTTGTTTTACTCGTAATTGACATTTGTTTTTGAATGATCCGTGATGGCACATTTCAGTTCAAGGAATGCAAAAACTGAAATCCATCAATAAAGAAATCTAATGCTTTGCATTCTGCTCTATAATTTTCAAGGCTCCTACAACTAACACAAGCCTATAGGCTCTATTAAATCTTGGTTATCAACATAGTCACGACATCAAGAAGTTGCACCACGCATTCCCCTATCTACTCTGCTGCTCAAGGTAAACACCATTTTTCATTTACTTCAAATTTATAGAACCACTTCAATGTGCTAGTTCATCCACCAAATCACTTTTTTTTTATTGCCAGAATGCTATATTGTCATCTTCAGAAAATCAATCAAGATTTGGACTGAGTAATATTATCTAGCACCACGGGTGATTAACATCATCACTACTGGCATTAAATTACAGGTTCAATCAAAATCACATAATTTCACCTTTAATTGAATCAATCCCATAATGCCACGCGGATTGTGCTAAATAGCATTATTCATAATTAAGAACAAATTAGAATTTAGA
Source organism: Fraxinus floribunda (assembly GCA_903798395.1). Lineage (NCBI taxonomy): Eukaryota > Viridiplantae > Streptophyta > Magnoliopsida > Lamiales > Oleaceae > Fraxinus > Fraxinus floribunda. Next base: position 796 of record CAIGRS010076773.1, on the reverse strand, counting down.
GAGGTGAAAATTTATTCTTTTTTCAACAGAATCAATCTAAAAGGAAAAAGCTGTATTGCTCCCAATCCTACTCCCTTTAATTACATTATCAAACCTAAACATAAATCCCAATAAGCTCAAATAATTAAACTTGAATAACATAAGCAAAGAAAATAATTAAAGACTCACAAATGACAAATCATCCCAGCAATCAACCTCAGTAGGCCTTTGGTCCAAATACAAAACGTGGCAACTGCCGCTTATTGTAAAACCCCAAGGTTCTTAATCACAATTGACATACGCACAAACGGTTAAACAGTCGCATTACAGAAATGTTTGATAAAGAAAAAAATGATTGTGGAATGTGCGTGCATGAAGAATTGTGGGCATTAACGAGCTTGTGATCGTGGATTGTGACTCTTACAACTTTCGAGAGTGAGGCGGGGTTGGTATTGGGACTGTGGGAGTCTGCAAACTGTGTTTCTTGGAGCCTTGAGCCCATTTCCACCCAAATATCTTGAATCTAGGTAATACTCCCTCCGTCCCAAAATTATATAATCATTTTTCTCCTCTCTCAAATATATACACCGATTACTTAATTTCTTAATGTAGAACATTTTATTATATTACTTTACAAATATATTACTCCCTCCGTCCCAAATATATAAGCTTATTTCGTTTTTCACACGAATTAAGAAATCTTCATTAATATCATTAGAAAATTAATTTTTGCCAAGATCTTTTCCAATTTACCCCTATTTAATTTTTCAGTATGTAGAACTTAATTATTATTGAAATTAATAAAGAATTTGAAGAA